>PVIR01003864.1:0-84254 GCA_004026965.1 Petromus typicus | reverse complement strand
GCGCGCGCGCGCTCTCTAAGGAGAAAGTTAGTAAAGGTATAAACAAATTCAGTGAAATGTATACTCAGAGCAGACAACACCCTTCTGTGAAAGAAACTACAGGGTGCAGTGGTAGAAAATAGTTTCTTAGTGACCCGAGAAGTGCCTGGAGAACAAGGAGCAGCTGGGGAGGCAGAAAGCACCTATTCTACCTTAGGAAGGGCCAGAACTTTGAAGAGCCAAGAAAGATGACATATCTGAAAAGTTATGTGATGGGACCAGGACTAGGTGGCCCAGGTGAGTTTGGACAAGTGAGCTGAGACCATATCATGCAGAGACTGATGCATTGAAAAGTATTGGCTTTCCTAAAGCTTTGAATGAGCTTACATAGGCTTGCATGTGATGTCATAAGAGGTTGTATTGGTTGCTTTATAAAGAAAATACTATAAGGGAGGGAAGAGGAGAGGGAGGGAAGTTTAAGTGAGTGAAGTTGCAGGAGTTCAGAAGTAGACTAGTACCTGAAGTAGGATGATTTCAGAAATATTTGGGACCCAGGGATCAATTGGGTGAGGATAATGATAAAAAAAGAGCCAATGTTACTACTAGCAAATTGGTAAATGATATTTCCTGCTAGGAAATGCAGAAAATGAAGAAATTTTAAGAGAAAATACATTGGTTTGGACAATATTGATTTTGAAATCCCTGTGGATATGTGAGTCTAAATGTTAAATTGACGTTGGTACACACACATATGTGGTGTTGACAGAGAAGGTTGGGGATTGGTATACAAAGGGGTTTTCTGCTAAGAGATCGTACTAGTTATGAACATAAAGTGATGCTACACACGGAGGGGTTCACAGCCTCCACCAGTCCAACTTTGCGAGGCTGATTGAAGAAAGAGGAACTTTCAAGGATTCTGAGCAACTATTACCTAAGAAGTGAAGAATAACCAGAAATCCTGGTTTACTGGTGCTTTAATGTTTAATGGTGCTTTACTCAGAATTATCACTGCTGCTAAATCTAATGTTTCTATGTGTTAGGAAGGTACATATACAAGTGGTTGCTAGACAGTTTTACTTGCTGAAGGAAACAAATATAAAACATTCTCCTTTAACAAGTCCGATACCTCGGTGGCCCCAGCCCATTGGTAGAGTTGGCAGAGCACCATCCCCTGGGAATAAAGGGGATTATTTATAAAGTTTTAAAACTTGGGAAGGTGCTTGGGAAGATCACTTTATGTTTCCAGATCCTCATTTCTTGATGACTAAATTGTGGATTTATAAACCATTAGGTTTACATTGATTTTTAAAGCTTTTTTCATGTTGATGATATAAAAAGTATATTTGAATACCTTATCTATTTAAAATACAGACTTTTTAACTGAGTCTGTGAAACCTTAGGCAGTACCATTAGACATTAGCACCTGGGGCTCAAGCCTGCCTGGTTCCATGCCGGACCATACCAGGGATGCCTAGGTCCACTCTAGGTAAACAGGGAATAGAAGAGTCCACAGGAACTTCAGACGGCACCATTAGACACTGGTGCCCTGGGCTGGGCCTGCCTGCCTCCTCTACCCAGTACTTTTGAAACAAAGTGATCTAACTGTTTTGTTGAGCACCTACCATGGTGTGTCAGAACTAAAGTTGTTTAGGGCTCATTGCTGACCCAAGAAGAACAACCCAGGAAATACTGATATCTTAAGGGCCCTAAATGCTAGGAAGAAAGAGACTTGCAATAGAGATCACCAGACAACAGGGCAGGTATAAAGCAAAAACAATAGCAGCAACAAAGGTTCAGAGATAAGGAAAAATTCAATCTCAGATGCAAAGATCTTCACCCCAAGGTAATAGAGGGAGAAGGGAAATGGAGAACTTTAGAGCTCAATCACCAGGACTCTTAGAAAGTGGATCTAGTGAAATGGAAATCAGAACTGATCTCTGCGATGAAAACAGAAATACTGTAGAATTACAATATGATTAATAAATCTAAAGAGAAAATCAGGGAGTTGATAAAATCAGAGATAGCAAAAGCAATGGAACTTTTTAAACAGCTATAAGTAAAGATCCAGGTAATCAACGAAAAATGTGGAAGTTTGTGTAGTAGAATGAATATAGCAGAAGACAGCCAATGAACAGGAAAGGCATACTATATAGAAAATGGCAAGGGATAATGAAAAATCAATCCAACAACTCCTAGATGATCCAAAGAAAAATAACATAAGATTGATTGGAATCACTGAGGAAGCAGGAGACAATACAAAAGACATTTAAAAAATACTTCACAGAGATAATGGCAGAAAATTTCACAGGCAAAATAAAAGAATTGGACATATACATGTAAGAAGCATATAGAACTAAAGATTATCTTGGAGAAAAATAATGCAAGTTAAAAACCCATGAGACTCAACAGAGTCAACCCATCAGGCCAAACAAGAAACTGATGGGAAAAGGGCAAAAGTAAAAAAATAAAAGAGCCAAGAACACAAAAACATGACTGCACTAAGTCTATGTCTCTTAATTACTGGACTCAGTCTCCCAATTAAGAGACATAGACTGGCAGAATGGATGAAGAAGCAATATCCTACAATCTGCTGCATACAAGGAACACACCTAATTGAGAAAGAAAACCATAGACAGAAAGTAAAAGGATGAAAAAGAATTTTCCACATGACAAGAAATTGCAAAAAAAGCAGGAGTGACTGTGTTATCTGTAGACAAAATAGATTTCAATCCAAAACTGATAGAGACTAAGAAGGACATTATCTTCTCATATAAGGAATACTCCAAGAGAAAGAAATAACAAATATTTATGCACCAAATTTTAATGTGCCCAACTATATAAAAAATTAATGGACATGAAAAGATAAAAACACCAATACAATAATAGTAGGGGGCTTCAATATCCTTCTGTCACAAAGAGACAGATCGACTGCATAGAAAATAAAAAAAAAAATACTTGAACTAAACCAAACTGTTCAACAAATGGACTTAATAGATATCTATAGAGTATTTCAGCTCACAAAGTCAGGATTTATATTCTCAGCTGCTCATGGATCATTCTCCAAAATAGACCATGTGCTAGTTCATAGGACAGGTTTAAATACATGCAAAGGAATTGAAAATATCTTCTGTATCCTGTCAGACCATAGTGTCTTGAAATTGGAGCTGAATAGCAAAAGAAATTCCACAATCCTCACAAGCACGTGGAAATTGAACAACTCTTTGCTGACCAACCAATGGGTCACAGGAGAAATTATACAGCTTTTACAATTAAATGATAACCCCAGGACAATATATAGGAATTTATGGGACACAGTAAAAGCAATTCTACAAAGAAAATTCATAACAGTGAACACCTGTACCTGGCAAACCAAGCAAGTTCAACTATACAATCTAATGCTGAACCATAAACTACTAGAAAAAGAGGAGCAAGACAAACCCAAAGCTCATACTAGGCAAGAAATTCTAAGGATCCGAGCAGAAATTAATGCAATGGAGACTAAGAGAATAATACCAAAAAATCAAGGAATTGACTTGGTTTCTCAAAAGGGTAAACAAAATCGACAGATCTCTAGCCAGCCTTATCAAATAAAGGAAGGAAAAGACTCAGATCCGTGCTATTTGGAATGAAAAGTGGTAAATTACTGCTGACCCAGGGGAAGTCCAGATGATAATAAACACCTACTTTGGAAACTTGTACTTCAATAAAGTGGAAAACATATATGAAATTGATAGATTTCTAGACACATGAACTTCCAGAGTTGAATGAAGAAGATACAGAAATATTAAACACCCCAAATATTAATCTGTGAAATTGAAAATGTAGTGAAAAACCTACCAGCAAATAGAAGCCCTTGTGCTTATGGCTTTACTGCTGAATTTGACAAGACTTTTAAAGAAGAGTTAATGCTGTTACTTCTCAAACTCTTTAATGATCGAAAAGGAAGCACTACTCCCAAATTCATTTCTGGAAGGAACCATTACCTTGATTCCAAATGCAGAGAAAGACCCAACCAAAAAAAAGAGAATTACAAGCCAATTTCCTTAATGACCATCAATGCAGTAATCTTCAACAAGATACTCACAAACAATAGAATCATCAAGAAGATCGTACACCCTGACCAAGTTGGATTCATCCCAGGGATGCAAGGATAGCTCAACATATGTAAATCAATAAATATAATACACTATATTAACATTCACAAGAACAAAAACCATATGGTCATCACAATTGATGCAGAAAAGCATTTGACAAAATACAATACCCATTCATGGTCAGAACCCTACAGAAAATCAAAACAGATGGACTCTTCAAACTATTAAAAGCTACTTATGAGAAACCAACATCCAGCATCATACTAACTGGTCAAAGACTGAAACCTTTCATACTAAGATCAGGAACAAGACAAGGATGTGTACTCTCACCACTGTTATTCGATATAGTAATAGAAACATTAGCCACAGCAATTAGGCAAGAGAAATAAAAGGAATAATGATAGGAAAGGAAGAAGTTAAACTGTCATTGTTTACTGATGACATGATACTCTATATAGAGGATCCTAAAAACTGAACCAAAAATTGCTAGAGTTAATTGCCAAATTTAGTAGTTTAGCTGGATACAAGGTCAATGCTCAAAAATTAGTATCCTTTGTATACACAAATACCTCTACTCTGAAAACTACAACACTCTGAGAAAGGAGATAGAAGAAGATATTAGGAGATGGAAAGACATCCCTTGTTCCTGAGTAGGAAGAACCAATATTGCCAAAATGACTTTATTCCTACAACTACTATATAGACTCAACGCAATCCCAATTGAAATCCCAACAGCATTTCATGGATCGAGAGAGAAAACCCAAAATTTCATGTAGAACCTCATAAGTGCTAGAATAGCGAAAGCGATTCTAAGCAACAAGATCATGGTGGGGAGGATTACGATCCCCAACTTGAAAGTAAACTACAAAGCCACTGTTATAAAACTACATGTTATTGGCAAAGTAATACACCTGAAGATCAGTGGAGTAGATTACAAGATCTAGAAAGAAGTCCAGATACACTGAGTCACTTTATCTTAAAGGAGCCAAAAAGCCTCAATGGAAGAAAGATAGCCTCTTTAACAAATGATGCTGAAGAAATGGCTCTAACTTGCCAAAGACTAAAACTTAGGTCTGTCTCTTTCACCATGTCTCAAGCTAAAATCAAAGTGGATTAGAGACTTAAATATTAAAATAGTAACACTAAACCTGCTGTAAAACAAGTTAGGTAAAACTCTTGAAGACATTGGCTTAGGGAAGGATTTCAAGAACAAAACCTCTATTGCAAAAGAACTGGCAGAAGAAATCAACAAAGCTTCTGCACAGCCAAGAGAACCACTAACAGTGAAAAAGCAACAAACAATATGGGAAATAATCTTTGCCAGTTGTTTCTTAGACAAAGGGCTACTATCTAGAATATATAAGAAGCTTAAAAACATCAGCTCTCCCAAATTAAAAAAAATGAGCATCTGAAATGAACAGACACTTTTCAGAGGATGAAGTCAAAGCAGCTAAGAGGCATATGAAGATATCTTCAACATTACTTGTCATTTGAGAGATGCAGAGGAAAACAGCACTGAGATTTCTTCTCCCTCCACAAAGAATGGTTGCTATCTCAGAATTAGCCATCCAAAAATGGTTGGCAAGGCTGTGGAGAAAAAGGAACACTTCTGCATGGCTGGTGGGAATTCAGACTCGTAAAATCCCTGTGGAGATCAGTAATGAGATTCCTCAAAAAACTAGAATTAGAGATCCCATTTGACTGTGTTATTTCTCTGCTAGGTATATACATAAAGGAATTAAATTATTCATATCACAGCAATATATGTGCACCTACGTTTATAGCAGCTCAGTTTGTGATAGCTAAATCTTGGGTACAACCAAAATGTCCATCGAGTGGATAGAATGGAGTATTACTTCACCATAAAAAATGAGATAATTGAGTCATTTATACTCTAATGTACCTTCAGGATATCCTTATAAGTGAAATAAATAGGTCACAGATGTGTAAACATTTGTATCTTTTCTCTGGTATGAGAAAATGAAGATGCAAATGATTTCTAGTAATATATGGTAAATATTGTGAAATAGGGAATATTTAAAATGAAATAGGATGTAGGGGTAAATAATGAGGGATGAAGTAATGTGATGGTAATAAGGAAACACAGCTTTTATATATAGGAAGTGGAGGATTTTCGGGTGGATAGAGGAATGGAAAAATGAGAAGTTGTGTCATATACTGGTACAAATTCTCCATATTGAATGCGATGATGATGTGTATATGTAATGCACCAGTAAAGATTTGAATTAAAAAAAATACAGACTTTTTTCAGTTGCTTTTTTATTAGTGTTTATAATCACAGAATTAATAGGTTTCATTTTGGCATTTCTTCATCCATGAATATGACATACATTGATCTATTTACTCATATTTTCCTTATCCTTTTCTGCCCTTCCTCGATTCCTGTCCTTTCTAATAGTCTCCCTTCAATTTTTCTTCAATTGTCTTTTCCCTCTGCAGTGCACATATAACAGTCATGTTACTTGTCTGAGTCTCAGACAACTGATTTAAAATGTTTTTAGCTGCATATAATTATACAGAGCAAAGTGTTTATTTTGCTCAATTTATGCAGACATGAAACACATTTTAATCATTTCCATCCCTATGAGTTCCCTTCCCCTTTTCTCCCCTCTCCTTTCTGTTCCAATTTCATGTTCTTCTCTGTCTCTTCCTCTTCCTACTTCTCCTCTTCCTCCTTCTTTTTCCCTTTTTCCTCTCCTCTTTCTCCTCTTTTCATCTCCCCAAATATACTTAAATAACCATTGTCACTGAAAGATTTTTTCTGTCATACTACAATTTTAAAGATACCTATACATACACACACACACACACACACACACACACACACACACACACACAAATTAATTCATTCTCCTAAAAAATTAGAATTATATCTTTTAGGCTTTTATGATAGGGAATTTGTGAATACATTTTTGTAAAAGGTTTCTTATAAAAGCTTCAAGCCTTTTAAAATTTTCCTAACATAGTTATTTTTCAGATACATTTGAAGAAATTTGGTTGTAGGTAAAACAGCAAAATGAGACTTAATAGCTCTTTGTAGATTTTAAGAATAGAAATTTATACTATATAATTTGATTCTATTTCTTCTTACAAAGATACAGTGGTCTATTGTTTTCAACTACTTGTGAGTATTCAGTGTGTTGGTAAAAAGTTAAAGATAAAAGGAATTTAATGAGACTTGTTTTCTAACTAGTCAGATTTCAAGAATAGAAGTTTATGCTCTATAATTTGAGTTCATTTTCTCTTATAAAGATATAGAAGTCTAGGGGCCAGGGATTTAGCTCAGTGGTTCTGGTACCTGTCTTGCAAGTGCAAGGGCCCGGGTTCAATCCTCGGTAACCACATACAATACTGGGCATGGAGATTCATGCCCAGCAGCAACCAATACCACATACCACAATGTGGGGCGTGGTGGCTCACGTCTGTAATCCCAGCGCTTGGGAGGCAGAGGCAGGAGGATTGCTGTGATATAAGTTTGAGCTGAGCTCAGGGTCAGCCTGAACTACAAAGCGAGATCCTGTCTAAAAAAAAAAAAAAAAAAAAAAAAAAAAAAAAAAAAAAAAAAAGATATAGAAGTCTGTTGTTCTCAACTACTTATGAATTTTTGATGTGTTAGTGTTGGAAAGGTAAAGATAGAATTCACTTATTAGATTCTGTACAACTTTTTAATGAATTGCAAACAGTTTAATTTTTTAAAATGTA
This sequence comes from Petromus typicus, assembly GCA_004026965.1. Lineage (NCBI taxonomy): Eukaryota > Metazoa > Chordata > Mammalia > Rodentia > Petromuridae > Petromus > Petromus typicus. Next base: position 76,458 of record PVIR01003864.1, on the reverse strand, counting down.
TCTGAGCTTCTGATAATGTTTAAAGGTAGATGATATACTTTATTCCTCTAGACTTATTTAGTAATAAATTTAAAGTATTTTCTGTTATAATTTAATGGACTACATATATAATATGTTCTAGAGATAACATCAGCTAAATAAGCTGTTTAGAGTTTTTATGTTTGATAGAAATGACACATACTATATAGATATTGACTTGATCCATGCATTGTATATAATCAGTACATACATTGATAGTTTCATTTGTTTAGCTGAATAAAGCCTCAAAAGTTTTATATCCAACATTTGAGTACTTTAGTCATTGTCTTTAAAAAGTCAGTATTAGGCACTACTAGATACTACCAGCTGAAGCTGTGCACAGCTGTGCATTTAGCATTTAATCATGCTAAGAATTGCTAATTAGAAAATCATACCAGACAAAGCATACCCATTGAAGCTAATACAATACCATTTTTGTTTGAGAAACATAAATAAATAATCTTTAAGCACTAGTGGTTTCATTAATAAGCGTTTGTGCTAAGTATGTAAAGTAGGCCATATTTATCAATACATCTTAACCTACAAAGAATAATTTATAAATATTATCCTTTCACAGAACTTCAGAAGTTCTATAAAATATGTCCAACCTTAGTCAAAATTTTAAGTTTATATTGGGCCTTTTAACTTGTGTTTTTATTTGTTTTTTTGTTTTGTTTTGTTTTTCCTTTTCTGTTGTGTTGTCTTTCATCAGTACTCCTCCCCTCTCCTTTGTTGCTCTTAATGGAGCCTGTGGCCAGGATCTCCATGAAGTGTCCTCAGCTAAGCTTCAGGCTGCTTAATGCTCCAAAACTCTTGCTCCTTTTTTTTTGAAAAACAACCTTTTCTCTAAACCTTGCATATAGTAAACTGTAATAGAGGATGAGGGCAGAAGAATTTGTTTAGTGGTAGGTGTTAATGGCTGAGAGCAATTTATGTATTATCTTTCTAGTAGTTAATATTTTATGCTGAAATTTGAGGTCTAGTGTCTGTAAGGCCTAAATTAGAAGAGCCACTGCTAGCAGAATAATTCGTCAGTAATGACCAGACAGGAAGACGATGGTTTAGAGATCTGGGGGGCGCTGGGATTTTTTTGTCAGAAAACTTTTTTGTTTTGTTTTTGTAAAAGGAGACAAACTACTTTTGTCAGTATTAAAAAAATTTATTAAAGTTTACCATTCATTGAAATACCCACGTTGGGAGTTCTAGAAATGACCAGTTTGAAGCAGGCTTCCCATAACTGTTTCTGCACTTAGGTGAGGAGATCCAGAACTGCTTTGCTGAGGGAGGATCAGGTTATTCATTTGCAGAGTTAGAGTTTGGGCTAAATTAATTTACAGACTGAAGATTGTAACCTCATACAGATTTTATAAAATATGGACATTATCTCTTTTAAATCTCCAGCAGATTTCTTGAAATCTGTTTACCTAGAATATACACATGCATAGAACAATGTGCCTTCCATCACAGTGAACTCCAAAATGTCATTTTAAAAAATTTAAATCAGACTCCAGATAATAATTGGCATGTAGATGCTCCATGAAGGAAACAGAGTATGTCACAAAGGATGAAAGGTGTGTTATGAAGGCCTCAGAATGTACACTGCAGGTATTTTATTATTGGCTGTGGATCTATGCTGTGCAAATCCTTGCTAGATTAGACCAACACCACATCATAATCCTCCAAAGAACCCAGTGCTAACAGTTCTTGAAAGGAATTATAAGGAAGACTCCAGCCTAGGTGGGTTTAAGATGTACATTTGTTTTTCCTCTTTCCTTCTCTATCCCTTGTTTCATCCATGTTTGCCACAGAACTCCACTGATGTCTGACATCACTCTTGTGTTTACCAGTTATACAGTATGAGCTTTTTCAACTTACATTACCCTTAGTTGAATTTTTCTTTTGTAAGCATTTATATCTGAGCTAGTGTTCTTTTGGGACTCCAGAAAAATTCATTCCCATTTTCAAGAAAAATTAGCAAAGTAGCTATTTCTAATTTTATTCTGATTGAAGTATGATATTGATCAGTAATTGCATAACTTATCTGACATGCCTATAGGTAATTCACAAAATAAAGCACCAGATTCTGCATTAAAAAAGGATATCTGTAAATACAAGAGCAAAATAGTATCTTCAAACAGTTACTTGCACTCTGTTTTTCTATGACAACCTTTTAAAAAATTTAGTATATATTTGTAGTACATGGTGATTGCATTCATTCTGAGGAGTTGGTACATGCACAAAACACATCTTAATTATTTTTTTCCTTTTTTCCCCTTTCATTTATTGGGGCCTTTCCCCTTTGCAAAAGATGTACCTCCCTGTTTCCTATTACCATGTAAAAGAAACCGTGCTATGATTTATCCTTTTGGGAGTCTTTAAACATTTTAAAAAATTAAATACATGTTTGTTAATTGTGCAACAGAAAGTCAAATAATGAACTTAAAATCAATTGCTTACAAAATGAAACCACTGTAAAGGAGAAAGGTAAACTGAATGAAAGGAATTTTTATTCACTGCAGTGATGAATGATAGTTTATTCAGCATCTGTGCTGTGTGATACAGTAAACAACATTCATTCAAATGAAATATAGGAGTAGAATTCTGAAAGCAAAATATCCATAGTCTAGGAAGTTGGTTCATAGAACTGGTTTAGCACAACAGTCTCATACTGGATTGAATGCATCAATGAAGTCCAAACAGAAATTATAATTCTGTATTCATCTTGCTACAAGCTAAGTTGTAGGTACTGATGTGCATGTTTCTGAAGACATGATATTAAACAAAGTGTCTATCCTGTCTAAGCTGTGAACCATCACTGTGAGGTAAACGGTCTCTTCTGAGAGATTGGACAGAAGAAAAGGCCTTTTGGATTTGTTATTTCAGTGGTTTTTCAGAAGTGAATAATGTCTGGGTGCCATAAAATGTTGATAAAATGTAATGCTTAGTGTATTAAACATCTGAATAAGTCACTTGCATTATAGTAGAGATGATTCAACAGAAATAATGCAGAAAAACAATAGTGCTGAGCCTTATGGTAGCAAGAGGTTCAAACATTTTATACTTTTCCATTTGTTGCTGACAAATAAACATTTATGGGAGTGAGAAAAAATGTTACAGTATTTTGCTAAGTGAAATTGATAATACTAAGTCTTGGTAGCTTCAGGAAATAATTTTGCAGTAAGGTCCTATTTCACAAATAAAGATGTTACTCAAACTGTCTCATTTGGATAGTGCTAAGCTTCATATTTGACCTTAATCACAGTGGGTACTTGGTGAATCTCAGCTAGATGAATGAATTTGTCATTTTATATGAGCTTCTCAGTGTGTAGAGAAACTAACACTTTAAGCATATGGCATAGCAGTTACCCTTTGGCTAACCTGGGCTAACCCTTTTTTTTTTTTTTTTTATGGGCTAACCCTTTTTTTATACTGTATCTCAGCCTCTTAAAAGCCCTGGCATGTAAAAAAAGAAGTACATATTCCTTGAATTCTTCCCATACTTGCTTTCTGATTTCACCAAATACCAGTGGCCCCTCCACCAAGTTGTCATCTGTTCTTTTCTGTCCGATTTATTTCCACCTTCAGGTTCTGTGATGACTTTGTGTGTGAGCAGTAATGGCCTGCTGGCCTGCCTTACTCAAGGCCTAGGTTCCTTCTTTCCAAAACTAATCTACACTAAGAACAATGAATGTTCAACATGACATAAGGGAAATAGCATGACTCTGCATCTACTAGATGTCAAATACTCTTGAGTTCATGTTTCCCCAAATTGAAGAATGAATTCTAAGGAACAATAGAAGTTAAGAGTAGGAAAAAAGTATTGAGAGAGTTAGTCCCTGAGACACAAGAGGGAACCCACAAGTGGGTTGTGATTGAGCCTACTTCGCAAGGGAAGTTTTATAGAGAAAAATCATGAGATGGATACAATGTGGATCAAAACTATGATCATCTAATAAGATTAAACCACTTAAGTAATATCAGTCCAGTGGAGAAGAAGGCATATAGCAAAAGGACATGGTAGCAACAAATAGCTTTTTAGGAAGAGATAGATCAGGAGGTCCTCATCATCCACATGGGTGACTGATGTCTATCTAGATTTTATTGGACCAGGTAATACAAGTTATAATATAGTCTTCCATTTATTGCTTATCCCTTGGGGCGGTGTATAGGCGTGGTCATTCTGTCTTTATCTTAAGGCCTAGCTTTCTACGTGTGTTCCTGCAACCACAGTTGTACTCTGTTCTGACCTTCTGCACTATTCCATCAAGGACCTATCCCTGTCTGGCTGCCAGGACTTCTACCTAACTTAGCTGTCTATAGTAAGTCTTCAAACAGTACAGCAGTCATTATGTTATTTCTGTCTTAACATTCTTTCTGTGTCCATACAAAACCATTCTCTCCATTGTAGAGATAATTGGATGTCAAATATTCTAAGCCATTAAAACAAAACAAGACTGGTGCTACGAGATGACTGTTTTTTTTGTGTGTGTGTGTTCTGTACCCGCAGAAGCAGACTGATTATAATCCATTGATCAGGCTATATAGTACATTCAAACATAGTAATAACTGTGCTTATGCATCACAGTACTGAAAACAGTCAAAGGTCTTCAAATGCTAACTAAACATTAAATTTAAATTCCTTATGATCTTTTAGAAATAGAGATTTTAAAAGTTCTGTTATAGTCATCAGAATAAAATGTGTTTACACTACAGTAATAGTCATTCAGTATATACTGGTAGCATCAGAATATATATATATATATAAAATCTGTGTTCATTGGAAAAAATAGCTCTACAAAGGCTAATGTTGTTATCCTTGTGGTTTTAATATCATCCGTAGTATGGTTTCTATTTAATTATAGATTATTGAAATAGGTAGACTTTAAGACTTTCAGGACACTACTTTTTTGGCAGATATTTATTGAGTTTTATTGTGAACTTTTCAAATTGATGGAGAGGAGAATGAAAGAAGTTTCTTCTAGTAGAGTTTTTTTTTTTGACAGGAAGTCTGATGTCTATCACACACAAACACAGACAGAAATACCTTTCTGGCATATAAAAAGTCTTTCACTTTGTTCAATATGACTTTTCAAAGTCAGCGAAGTTGTTTGGGCCATATGAATATAATTATGAACACCATAAATATGGCCCTTTACAAGTGCGTTTTCACCAACATAGAGAATACAATTTAGAAAATTTTCAGAATTTGAAACTGAGGATTCTTGGGAGTTAATAAACCTGAGGACTGAGGGAAAAACATCATTTTACTGTTCTGGGATTTATTTTGACTTTCTCATTATAGAGTGATCTAGTTTCAAAGCAGCCCTGTGAAACAATACTCAACAAGAAACAGGTTGATAATTTCCATGGTAAATAATTTATCCTTTTTATACAGCTGTCTTGGCACCTGGAAAGATTTTACAAAATATATCAGTTACAAGTTTAATCCTTGAAAAGTCTCCAGGAATGTTGTCCAAAATGTTGAAAAGATTTGTCGAGTGTTCCCTTCTTGAGAATCTGTAGTCATGACTTCTGATTGTTTTTCAATTTTATCATTACTTACAATGAGAGTTAATTAATAATACTAATACTCATTGAGTGCTTTCATATACCTGGTACTATTCCAACCAGTTTACACAAATTACTCACTCAGGCCTCCTTAAGTGACTGTCAAGTAAGAAGGAGCTGAGTGAGGTCCAGGAATCCAAGTAACTTGCCCTGAGTTAGTCAGGGACGGCAGAGGACAGAGTTTGAACTGAAACTGCTGGCTGTTTGATGTCACCCTATTGTTGTTCCTTTCATCTTTTCCTTCCTGTTCCTGCTCTTTCTGCCACTGTTTCCTTATTCTTACTTGTTAGTTGTAAGAGCTGGAGAAAACATTTTGTGAAAATTTAAAGCTACTTTAGGATATTTGTGATTGTGTGATTGGTTGATGGCAGTGCAGTCTTGGTAATTAAAGAGATCTTCTTATTTCCTGAAAAGTCTAAACTTAGGTGAACTGAGCCTTTCCTCTAACATCCTTTACCTTGTCTGTGTGTTCATGTGGTGGGAGATGCCGTGTGTCAGTTCCCTTATTTCTCTTCTTCTCCCAACATGTGGTGCCGTGGCATCATATTAAGCCTCCTCTAAGCAGATGAGGATGTGGTAGCATTCCTATGTGTGACTAACACTCAGAGCTATTGGCAAAGGAGGAGATTGCATTCCCTGTCTGCATAGAGGAAGTAATGTGTAGTAATTGTCAGTAATGTGTAGGTACTCATAATACCATTTTAATATGACTTCAGATGCAAAGGTAATTAATTTTTATTTTTTATAGTTATTAAATCAGATCCAGAGAACTAAATGAGTTACATACAGAGTGTTTACTAGTTGCATCATTAATTAAAATTTTTTTTATGTTCTGCATTTTTTTACCAGCAAGTGTATCTAGTAAGGCTGAGTAAAAATGTATATCGGGAATAATGATAGTTTCTTAGGAATTTTTTAAAAGTTTATGAATGCTTCAATTTACTTAACTTTATCCTTCTAAAAAACTGAAGGCCATGCTAGTATTTTTGAATGAAGAGCATTGGACCATTGTTAGAACTGGAACTCAGTGCTAGTTCTGCTGCTGTTATCCCCTGTAAGTTAATGTTTTGCTTCCATTGCTTTAGCAGTAACATAATGGCTTAGACTGTATAATTTTAGCATTTCTTTAAAATTAATTATGTTGGTGATGACATTTGATTTTCGGGTACAATTTTGGTCTAGGGTACTGCAAATTGTCAATAGATTATAGATAGACTGTTCTAGTTTTAAAGCAGCCTAAGTGACCCAGAAATTGGTTTATATTAGTAATTTATATTACTCCCACCTACATGCCACAGAAAGATGGGTTTATCCTCTCAGGTGGTACTGTGAGAGCCCCGACCAGTTAACATTAGGGTGGACATCTGTCTGAAATCTTTTTGATGTTCATCCTTCATGACTGAATCATTTGAAATTACATTTCATGCACATAACTGAAGTAAAGTATGCACAAATAGTGGAGGTTATTTCTGTGGCACCTCAAGGAAGATCTGAGCAGGGCAGTGCAGCATGGGGTGGCCCTCTAAGAAGTCATTAGCTGCCCAGCCTCCCCCTGCCATGGCTCCCATCCTCACAGTCCCTAAAACTGCTCATTGCAGCCATTCCAAGACTCACTTTTGATTACACCTCCTTCCTGCAGCTAAGTCTAGAACACAGTCTTTACTTGGCTGTAGTGTTCTAGTTGGGAGTATTACTGAGGAAGAAGAGTGAGCTCTGCTACACAGTCTCTGCTGTAATATACTTTGGTTTGTTTATATAAAAAAATGAAGACTTGAAACTTGTGAGTGAAAATGAACATTCTAGCATAATATATTCATCTATGGCTTTATAGTTGGCATCCTTTCATACACCTTGGCTGTTCTCTGCTTTAAGGAGTAATGATGCATATATGATGATTTGAATAGCGAATGGTGATTTAAAATCCCATGTAAGCTATTAATTAAAACTGTTAATGTTATGTACAGCACACTTGATGGGTATGTAGACATTTTTCCAATTCGAGTCTGCATAAGATTCTGCTTGTGCCCTCAGGGCCTGCTGTACTTTGGGCTTGCTGGTTCTCATCTGCTGAAGTGCTAAAGTCTTTGCAGTGATGCCAGTGTTGTGTGGTCACATTTGTTGTCTTAGGCACTGTCTTTTTCCAGAGTGATTGCTGCTTGGCTAGCTCTGGAGCCTTTTTATGATTTTACCTTCCTGCTCTCCTAGAACAGTACAAATTATTCTTGAATTTTTTCCTACATCTATGTCAGCTGGATTTTAACCCTCTTTTATGTCAGTTGGATTTTAAAGACTCATATTCCTTGACGTGATCTGTACATTATTACAACTCACAAAAATATTAGTATTAAGATGAATTTGTCAATTTTTACTTAATCTATAAATATACATTCTAACATTTTTCAGGTTTTCTAGTTCCATTAAAAAAATTCCTTCCTGGTGATACAGGCATATTCAATTTATTGGAATTAATTTCTAGATAAAAGGAATCCAAAATGAACTTATAAATTCAGGAATATTTGTTTTTTAACTTTTGACCTATTTTGCAGCTGCTCTTTCCCTAGTCATGTTCATTTCTTTCTTTTCCATAGAAAACTTTTTCTCCTGTAGATTACAGATTTCTTCCAGTTCTTCAGCATATTTTACTTTTTCTGTTGGTATCATTCCTTTTGCTCCATAGTCCTTTTTCTACTATTTCTTGGCTCAGTAAATTTTCTTCCCTCAAAGGGATGCCAATCCTGAAAACATCTGATCCCACCTTTATTGGGCATCCTTTCCAAATTGTGGCTCTTAGATTGCCCAGACTCAGGTTTTCAGAAATTGATGAAATATTGAGGTCTTTGCCAACATATCTTTTCTTATTGCTGTTAATTTGGGGGATAAATGTTGCATAAATCCTTGTTCCCTCAACTTTTCATTCTAATGGGTAGTTTTCTAACCACTTGTCCTTGTGCCTTGCAGTAAAATAACCTAGATCATGAAGATACAGAAATATTCTGAGTTGAAAAGATTCCTCAAATAGCAATGAACTCTTTCCATATTTACTCAGTTGAGAATACCTGAAACCATAGTGTAAGCTTTGTTCCATGACTGGTTTTTGAAAATAAAATTAAAAATTTCTTATCCCCTTTTACTATCATGTTTTGTATCTTTGACCGAATGATACCCGGCATAATGAAAGCATGTTCTTGCTTCAGTCGTTCCTAGACATGATGCAGAGGGCATAGCACCCTCACATAGCCATCATTGATAATGTTGATTCTTCATATGTAGCCTTTGCAGTTACAGCTAAGATCTCCTATGCTGGTCCTCCAGCCTTTTCAAACAGAATGACATTGGTTGATGCCTTTATATAGAATAGTGTATGGAAGAGTACATAGTGCAGCAGGCTGTTCCATGCTTCTGCATGCTTCTGCCCCAGTTTGGACGCTTTCCCTGAGATGACCAACCAGTTACTAATCCCAGCGTCATTGCACCACTGCCCATACCATTCTGGGTCATTGACTGTTGCACAAGACTCTGCTTCCTGAATGGGTGTAGAAATAGATTATCTAAATGGGAATGAGGTAGAGGAAAAAGCAGGTGGATCATTTCTCAGTTTTCTATTCTGTATAGTTATTCTCACCATGATAGTGAATCACAGATTTTTTGTGTGTGTTCTTGACAATATACACTGTTCATGTTAACCCGGTAGAAGCCCTAGAGCTCATGGAAATATCCACGAGGTTGTAGAAATAGTTTATTGCAAATCTTGGCTTTTTGTGTTGTATATACTTCTTTAGGCATCTGGGCAAAGTTGAATCTGGTGGTGTTGTTGACCCAGAAAGATCTATTTAGGATATTTATTCTGGAAATATGAATTACTCTGGTTTTAATGTCAAATTCTGCAGTTACTTTCTTATGAACAAGTTTACTGTCTCTATTATAATACTATGTCAGTATTAATTACTGTCAAATTATTCTTATGAAGTGCAAGTCTGAAAGCAAAGGAAAATTGGGGTATAATTTTCAGATATTTTATAAAAAGGTACTTTTTGCAATTATTATTTATTTCAGGGTCCACATTTCTCCAGAGTGAGAGCAGTGAATAAGGCAAGGGCCATGTGAATAGCTTGATAGTAAAAGCCACAGTTTGATTTGAAGTATGACTTCTGGGTAGGAAACTATATCTTGCTTTTTTGTATTCTTGATGTTAGTCCCTGGTACATAGAAGGTGATCTGTCAAGATCTTTGTAACTGTGATTGAATTATTGATGAAAAGCACAGACCTACTGTTAACTAAGGGCACTACACTCTGTGTTGGTACCAGTAGTAGACTCCAAAAGAGAATGAGACTATCAAAATTATTTTGGAAAAATACCAAATTGTTACATCTTCCTTATCGAAGTATTGTTAAGGCCTGTAGATTCATAGATTAGAGGTAGGTTCTGCTGGACCTCATTTAAATAGGTTTGAGTCATAAGTTCACATGTTTAGTGACTTTTTAATATTCTCTTACCTGGTCTTTTCAGAAAAAAATGGTAAGGACTTCATGTGGATTCCCTAGCTCTGTTTTGAAAATCTTCATGTGACTTTCTCAGAAAGGAAGCAAATGCAAACATGTTTAAAAATTGATTGTGTAGGGCTTTAAAAAGCACTCTAATGACATTTAAACAGCCATTTAATGTATCAAGTGGTGTGGAGTTGGAAACAGAAGGGGGTTTTCCATACTTCACATGTTTGAGGGCCATCACCGAAAGACTAAAAAGCTACTAGGTAGATCATCCATGCCTGGTGACAGATTTTTAGGTGCTGTCTGAGACTTTTCCTTAGCCTCGTGTATCCTATATTTGCTGATAGGAGGTTTGGCTGGACACCAAGAATGAACGTTCCAAGAGCAAGAGAGACCAGGCAGCCATGTCCTTTGCAGTGACTTAGAAGTCATTATCCTTACTTCTGCTATACACGCTTGAGCTAAGATGCCACCAGTCAACCCAGGCGTGAACATAGGCAGTCCCGCGATGGGGACTTCTAACAGCAAATGTAGAACTGGAAATAGTACCCTAGCTGTTTTCTTAGAAAATGTATTCTGTTACACAAAATAGTCCCCACATCTTTTGCTATGGTTTCATAATTTTCAGTTATGAATATTGATATGCCTTTCTTCATTGCTTTTGCGAGATCCACTACTTGCCAGTGACTTGTATCTAGTTAGTCAAAAATATTATGTTATTCAGAAGCTGAAATTCATGGCAATTTATATTTAAAAGTAAAATTTAAGGCCAGGGATTTAGCTCAGTGGTTCTGGCACCTGTCTTGCAAGCACAAGGACCCGGGTTTGATCCCCGGTAACCACATACCATACTGAGCGTGGAGACTCACATCCAGCAGCAACCAGTACCACATACCACAGTATGGGGCATGGTGGCTCATGCCTGTAATTCCAGCACTTGGGAGGCAGAGGCAGGAGGATTGCTGTGATGTGAGTTTGAAGCTGAGCTCAGGGCCAGCCTGAACTACAAAGTGAGACCCTGTCTCAAAAAACCTAAAAAAAAAAAAAAAAAAGAATAAATAAAAATAAATAAATAAATAAAAGTAAAATTTAATAGATCATGTATTTTTCCACAGTGAAATAAAATTTTATTTATTAAATTTTCATCCAAAATCTTGGATATTTTTCTTAAACAGACTCTCATGTATAGAATTGTCAAGTGAAAAGTAATTTTTCTTTTTGTAATGTAACAGTTCCTAAAATAATTATTTTAAAAATAACAGGAGAGTCATAGAAAATTTACAAGTACAATTCAAAGGTTTTTTTTCTTTGTTCACCTGAACCATCTAAGAGTAATTTTCCAGTATGATGTCTGCTACCCTCAAACATAGTAGTGAATTTTGTCCACACAAGGACACTTTTGTATATAATGTTGGTACATTCATCAGAACCACCTCTCACACATGACTGAAGTTTTCTCAGCTCCTCAGATAATGTCCTTCATGGGAAGGGAGTCTAGTTCAGAGTCAGATGCAGCCATCAGGTGCCAGTGGCCCTTTAGCTCTTTCCTCTGGAACATTTACTCAGCTTTGCTTTGACTCTCACGATTTTGATGCCTTTGAAGAGCATAGGTCTGTTACCGTATACACTGACCCTGGATTTGGATTACTGTCTGCTCCTGAGAATCTGATGTCGATTCAGTATTATCGGCTGCCCTGCCCGGAAGCGCTCTTGTTCTGTGTATCCTGTCTGGCCAGATGGGGATGCTTCCAACTGCTTAGTTTATCAGTGATGCCCCTTTCCTGAACTGATTAAAGTGTTGTACCAGCTTCTTCTCTCTCAGGTTACTAGTTTTACTTTAGTCAGTCAGAATTTGAAGCTATTAAGAACAAGTCCTCCTGGTCCATATCCATGTCTCTGTGGTGGGACATGATGAAGAAAATACTGGATGTTTTTCTCTCCTTTTTTTTTTTTTTTTTCTAGGAAGGAGGAAAGCAAAGAGACTGGCTGATCTTTTTTTTTTTTTTTTTTTTATTTTGAGACAGGATCTCGCTTTGTAGTTCAGGCTGGCCCTGAGCTCAGCCTCAAACTCACATCACAGCAATCCTCCTGCCTCTGCCTTCCGAATGCTGTGATTACAGGCATGAGCCACCACGTCCGACACTGATATGTGGTACTGGTTGCTGCTGGGTGAGAGTCTCCACGTCCAGTATGGTATGTGGTTACCGGGGATCAAACCCGGGTCCTTGTGCTTGCAAGCCCGGTGTCGGAACCATTGAGCTAAATCCCTGGCCCTGGCTGATCTTCCATCTAGGTAGGTCATGTAATATATCGGCTAAACTTGAATTTTAAAAGAAGCTGTTCATTTAAAGGGCTCAATACTCTTAAATTCTAAAGAAAAGTCAGTGTTATTTACTCAGTTAGATGAAAGAAAAAATATAGCCATGGACTTACTGTTTATACTTTTAGGGGATTAGATTATTCCTAGCTTTTTATACTTATTAAAAACTGTAAGTATTGGGCCAGGGATTTAGCCCAGTGGTTCCAGTGCCTGTCTTGCAAGCACAAGGACCTGGGTTCGATTCCTGGTTAACCGCATAGAATATTGGGTGTGGAGACTCATGCCCAGCAGCAATCAGTACCACATACCACAGTGCCGGGCGTGGTGGCTTATGCCTGTAATCCCAGCACTCGGGAGACAGAGGCAGGAGGATTGCTGTGATGTGAATTTGAGGCTGAGCTCAGGGCCAGGCTGAACCACAAAAGCTAGACCGTGTCTCCAAAAAAACCCCAAATCCTGTCAGTATTAAGTGCTTACTGTGTGCATCTCACAAGGCAGGAGAAAAAACACTGGATCTGAACTCTGGTGCTATAAGGTGTGGTGCAGGAGCATAGGCCACAGAGCCCCACTGAGTGAACTGGTCAGGCACCATGATGGGAGGAAGCAGCGGGCCAAGAGGGCAGGCCGCATTTAGGGTACAGCCCAGAGAAGTACCTGGAGCTGAATCCCAGTGCAGAGATTTAGGCATAGTCAATTCTTGAGTCAGGTCAAGTTCTCTGAAGACAGGAAGTTGTTTTTTGGGGTTTTTTTTGTTTTTTTTTTTTCTTTGTTTTGTCCCTTTAGTGCCTGGAAAAGTATCAAGTACCATATGTAGCAGAAACTCAAGAAGTACTAAATTAATGAACAAACTTGGAAATCCACCTAACTTTCTGGTTCACTATCACTGATTGACTTTTTTTTCTCCAGCTGAATTTGGCATTAAGCCTGTTAGTAGGTTGTTAGGGCAAGAATACTGCAGAGTTGCAGGTCTGAGCAGTGCTCTAGAGGTGTGGAGAAGAACTGTGCCTCCTCTTGGTGGGTCTTCATCATTCCTCCTGCATCTCCCCTGCATCTCTGTCCTGAGTTAAACGTACCCCTTTCTTTCCTAATGTCTGGGTTCTTAATTTCCTTTTGGAACTTAACAAAGGTTTAAATATCATATTTGAACAATTTTCTGTTCTGGAGAAAGTTTTCACCTGCATTACTTTAATATCGCTGTCGGTTACAGATTCCCTGGGGCCTCCCCATCACCTCACTATCCTGCCATGCTCACAGCCTCGGGAATGCTTAAGAACATTGATAATTCACCTCTCTTCAAAGTCAAATCAGGGTTTCAAATTCTGCCTACATCTTCTAATTGTGATTATACCAGCAAAAATTAAAAGCCTATGAGAGGGAAAAAAGACATGGCAGAGTCTCAATTGAAATGAGTATATCCTTCTAGATACTTTTGATTCACTCTTGGAAAGGTTTCAGTGCTACCGAAGACATCTCTGGAGGTGTTTTTAAAATAAATCCATCATCTTGACATTGATCTTGCTTTTGATTCTTGGCTTAGTTGTAGTTTAAATTGCTTTGGATAATCTTAGAAATCATTTGAATTTTCTAGGAAACTGATATTGCATGTAGGACAATTTTTATATAATCAGCTTTATTCTGAAGCATCTAAAATATAATGAATAAAATTCAGTAGCAAATATATTGATGCAGATATGTTTTTTTCCCCAAATATATGTATTATTCCATGTATTACTTACCAGATGTTCTGGGTAGGGAAGAGAATGGATTAGTTTTTAGTTGACAGTGCGCACTTTTATATATTCAACATCATTCAGTCTTCACAGTATGCAGCTGTAGAACTGAGGAGGCTGAGCCTCAGAAAGAGTAGCTAACTTCACGAAGATCACACAACACATTGTCAGACTGGGATTTGAAAAAAATCCATCCTCAGTCATTCACTGAAAAACAGTTGCTGAAGTAAATTCATTTTCAGTAGAAATTTTAAGATTTTTGTTGGTCTTCTTTTGGTCATTTTTTTCATAGGTCTTTAAGCTATCTTAGAGGAAAGTAGAGATCGAGTATTCCAGGCCGTCTTTAAAGTGTTTTGCATGTAAATGTGTATCATTTTATCTAGTGGAATTTGCAGAATAAGTATTCCAGTTCTTTACAGCCTACCTGATCCAAGCAGAACATTTTCTTTACATTGTACTCATTAAAGTGGGAAAAGAAGTCTATTGATGTTAATGTTGAGAACAAGAGAAGCAGCCCTCCTGCCATTCCCCTCTGTCCTCATTCGTGTGGGATCCTCACACAGTCCAGGCATTCTTTCTCCTGGAATGATGGGACTGACAAAGGCTGCAGTGTTACAGGCTTCTTGCCTCCCCGGGTGCCTCTCCAGGCTCCCTTTCTGCAGGCAGAGGCAGGGGTTGGATTGGGGCACAAGGTGCCTTCGGGACATATCTGGGGCTGTGTCCCCAGGCCTCACACCTGCTCAGGAAGACTTGAGATCCTCAGAATAAAGCCAGGTGAAAAGAAAAGTGGACCTACACCATTTAGCTTTTTATCAGTTGCACTTTTATTGGATCTGTAGCAGTTTTTCAGAAAGGTGTTCTTATGTTTCTGGAATTGAGATGTGCTTTACATTAGCCACAATACATGTGTTTCTGTTTGATTCAGATAGAGAGCTGAGCATATAAAATTAGAATAGGCCAATGATGGTCTTCTCCAAATGTCTCAAGAGTTGTTTCTGCTGTTCCTTTTATGACTTCTCACATGCTTCCATATCTGGCTACCCATCATGTCAAAGTCATAAACGTATTGAGAATCATGTACTTTGACCATTTGTTCCCCACACGTAACTCTGGCATGTTCTTATCTCCCATCCCCCTCAGTCCCTGTCTCACAGAGCCAGGCCACTGCACCAAGACACGGGACAGTGCTGTCTAGAGTGGGTAGTGAGCTGATGGGAGGGCTGGCCACCTTTCATTTGCTTTCTTCTTCCTGCAGTGGCAGGAGGGCATTTGATATGTGCTGGCTTTAGGAAAACAAAGCTAGAAATACTAGAAAAGAAGTCATTTTTGCAAACAGTAACTACTGATTATAACAAGCATAAAAGATATTACCCATATATATTCCTTCTTATGTTCTCCTTTTGCACAAAGGACTTATGACAACTCATTTGGCATCTGCACTGATTAAATCCTTCGTGAATGGAATTATGTTTACCAATAGGAAGAGCTTTTGACGTCCTGTTCAGTGTTTTGATTATTTGGCCTTCTTTGCCTTTTGAAAATTACAAATTTCTTCTCCTGGTGTTTAGGTTCCTCTGAACCCGAAGTGATGAACTGAGTTTGGGCCTTTGCTGATGGAAACCCATAGGTCCCGGCTCCGTGCTTGCCATGCCCTCTAGTGGGCACTGTGCATATTGTAGAAGGATAACTAAATACAAAGTAGTAGAGTAGACCTGACTCCAAATTCCTATTCCGATTATAATGCAGTAGTTATTCTGTACACATATGCAGAGATATCCATAAAACATATGAGAAGTGATACAGGTGATGAGTTACAGAATAATCCTTAAAATTATATCAAGCATAAAAATAATTACTAGAATTGAAAGTCAAAAGTAACAGAAATCTAAGCTTCAAATATTAAACTATGAGGGCTAGAAATTTACCTCAGTGGTTCCAATGCCTGCCTTTCAAGTGCAAGGTCTCTAGTTTGATCCTGATAACCATACAACAGTGCTGGGCGTGGTGGCTCACGCCTATAATCCCAGCACTCTGGAGGCAGAAAGGCAGGAGGATTGTTGTGAGTTTGAGGCTGCGCTCAGGACCAGCTTGATCTACAAAAGTGAGACCTCATTTCGATAAATAAATAAATGAATAATGTATGAAATAACAGTAAATAAAATTATTTCACCTTGGCACAGGAATGAATAGATGAGTGGAACTGAATAGAATTCAAATATCAAATGAGAGTGTTACTTCAAATCATTGAGGAGAGGCAGGTATGTTCAATAAATGCTGAGGATGGGCTGAATGTGTGGTTAAAAATAAAGAAGAATTCCAGATTCATTATTTTCTTCCAGATAAATTCTCAATGTACAAAAGGTTAAAGCATTAAAGAAATAATAGTGTTAAATTACTGAAAGAAAACATGGGCCATTTAATGAATGAGAAAGACTTGCTATGTAAAGCAAGAGATCTAGAGGCCTTTTTAAAAATTGATTTTATTGTTACATTCTATACACACAAGGATAGAGGCCTTTTAAGAAGTCATTTTATCCTTCCATAGAAGAAACAAAGGAAATGAATGTAAAATAATAATACTTAAAAGGCAAATAAAATGAAATAAGCTGTAGTTTATTGATACCTAATAGTACTTTGTAGACTATAGGGAAGTAATCTGAGTTTGAGATAAAGCAACTTCCTTATTTACCGATTCTGCTGCCTTATGTGAAATGTTTTTTCAAGTTGTTTATCCCCGCTCCATTGCTTTTAATGTTAATCCTTCAATGAATATGTTGTAAATATTTCTGCCAGAGTATTTCTTCTTCTTGTCTTTTTTTTTTCTTCTTTCTTTTTTTTTAATTTTTTACACAGGATCTCACTTTGTAGTTTAAGCTGGCTCTAAGCTCACTTTGTAGCCCAGGCTGGCCTTGAATTCTGGGCAAACCTGCCTCTGTCTCCCTAGTGCTTTGATTACAGGCATAAGCCACCACACCCAGCATTGTTGTGTGTGGAATGGAGTGAGCGGGAAGCACTTATGCCAGAATCACTGAACTAAAAATCCTTGGACTCTTTTCTGTTGACCTTTTGAGACAGCTCTTTAATTCAACATTTTAGCCATTCTGATGTGTGTTCATGGAGGAATAGAACCTCACATTTTTCTTAAATCTGTGTCTCGGTAACTCTTTTTTTCTTCTGAAGATAATTCTAAGCTCACATCTGCAAGGCAGTTTGTCTTACCAGCCACCTTCACTGCTCTATTTTTTTCTGTTAAGACTGAAAATTTTTCATTACATTGACTCTCAACTCTAGAGTACATTTTAACACCTAGAAGAGCAAGGTATGCCTCTGCTGTTTAAAATTTTTTATTTTTCTTGCTCATTTTCTCTATGGAATTGTGACTCTTCCTTATGGGTCCATAACACTTCTTTTACAATACAGTGAAAATTCGTGAAACTAGATTTCATAAATCTTAGCATCTTCATAGTATTATTTCCTATTCACACATATGCAAATTCATTTATTCAAGTTTTCCTTATTTTTCCTCTAGTGAAGGTTTTACTTTTTTTTTAAATGTATGTTTCCTTTAGCTAGCTTGCTTGCTTGCTTGCTTGCTTTCCTTTTCTTTCTTTCTTGACTGGTCCTGAGCTCATTATGTAACCTAAGCAAGCCTGAAGCTCACAGCAATCCTCCTGCCTCTGCCTCCTGAGTTTTGAGATTACTGACATGAGCCATTACTCCTGGCATTGTCGTATGTTATTACTGAGGATTGAACTCAGGATCTTACACTTGCCAGGCAGACACTGGAAACAGTTAGCTAAATCCCTGGCCCTCCCTTAGGTTTCTTTTAGGAATTTATGGCTGTTGATATTTTAAATGAAGTTTTAATTCATTTTTAAAATATAATATTTTCCTGGGAAAGATTCTAAGGCATGTGTATATGTTAACAGTGTTAAATTTCTGGAATCAGAATTTTTTAAACATGAAAGAACATTTATTCTGGAGAATTTTTTCCTGAAGAATTGTTATTAAATCATTTTGCACTTTATATTTGGTGGGATTTTAAATTCCAAAAGATACTATATCTATATACATAGGAGAAATGGAACCTCGGACCCTAGACCTTAGTTGGCATACTTGAAGGGAGTTCTTATTCCAAAGTCTTTGTCATTAGTTCTACAAACCTAAGATTAAGCACTCTTAACTTTTGTCTCTGACATAGGCTGGTGCTTTCTGTGGGTCCCCTCATGTTCCCATACAATATGTGCCACCTCAAACACTTTCTTCTTGTCGACTGGAGATCAGAGGTTGTGGAAGGGCTCCATCCAGGGACAGTGTGGCCTCTTCCTTCTCCACATCCCTGCCACTTCCAGCTCAGGAAGTAGCAGTCTGGGTATCACTTGGGGATCTTGTTTTCCTTTCTAAGCTTAGTGCAGTATTCTCTGCTAACTACTGAGTATTTTTCCTGAAGAAAACCATGGTAAATATATTTTTTCCACACCATTACATATTAGCAAAGACTACATACATTGTTGTTATGGCTAATTTATGGTAGAAAAAGCTGGAAAAATGGGCCCCTGATTTTTGTTTTACACCATGCAGAACATAGAAAGCTACTGAAGAAGTATTGTCAGGAGTTGATTGAAAAAGACTTTTAAGTCTTAGTGAAACAAAATTTAAATCATTTAACTATATTTTAATGTAAACTTTTTATAAATAACATTGCCCTTGAAAGAGTCATTAAAAAACTGGATAGTAAATGATAAATTATTTGAAGGCAAATCATCAGGATAAAGTGTTGTACATGTTCAAATCATCCTGCCATGCAACATTTGTATTCATTTTCAGTCATCTAGCATAGGATTGTATATAAAATTAAATTTTTAAATTAATTTACTCGGTTCTTACTTTGAATCTGCAGATGACAAACTTTCTAGCATATGTTGTATGATCAGTAATTGTAGCAAAATATGTTAGTTAATATCACCACAGTTCCTTGTATAGATTTATACATGAATAGTACTTTCTGGAAAATAATATATTGTGGTACGATTGTCATCGTACCAAATATTTTTACTTTTCTTCCTTCACTCAACTACTAGGAGCAAGTACTTGCCTTCCACCAGCACTCACTAAGTCACTCGGGACATAATCTGGTCCCTCCCTGCTCCCTCTCAGAATGGATGTGATGGAGCCAGTTAACAGAGATGTCCTCAAGTGAAGAGACAGGAAAGAAAACTTAAGCCTCGGGTTACATTTAAACACTTGAGCTGCGTGCAGTGCCACTGTGATCCTTGTGTAGTGGTCCTGGCTGCCAGTGGGGTGATGCTAGGAGGTGGTGTGAATGTGCAAGTGCAGGTGACGTGGAAATAATTGGTAGCAAGTAGAGGATTAGGGGCCAGCTGCCCCTATGCATGGTGAGCTGGGGTAGGGCCAGCACCATCAGTCTGGAGAGGTATGGGTTCCTCCAAGGGCTGGGGTGCCATTGGTTTACATGCAGGAAACTGAGGCTATATGTCTTTGGTGAAAATTTACTCAGAAGCATGATTTACCATGAAAAACAAGATTGGTCTATGAATAAAACAAAGTGAGTAGCTTGCTTTTAAATGAACTTTCATTTTTAGCATAGATCAGTCGTACTGGCAACAGTGTAAAGACAAACTTTTGCCAATATGATCAATCATGCAACCAGTCTACCTCTTCTGCTGTTCCCTCGTACACATTTAACCCAACTATGGATCAGATTCATTCGCACTCTTTTGATCTCTCAGATCTTTGCTTGATTGTCTTTGATATCTTTTATCATTTGGTGATTATACTAAAAAGTGAACCCTCATTATTTCAGTTAGTATTGTCAGATAAAACATTTTAAACAAAACTTCTTTCCTGAAGACAATACTATACACTCTTCTTTATAATTAATTAAGAGAATAACTTCAAAGCTTTTTGGAAACTTGGTTGCACAGTGATCTGCACATTAGATCATAGAGTTCACTGCTTTGTTTGGGTTGCAGGACCTGCAGAGGTGGGTGGATGGTGCTCGTGAACACGGCTTCGTCCTGGTTTCCTTTGGAGCCGGGGTCAAGTACCTCTCAGAAGACGTTGCTTACAAACTGGCAGGAGCTCTTGGGAGATTGCCTCAAAAAGTGATTTGGAGGTAGGTAAAGTAATACAGATTGTTTCTTTGCTGTTGACCTTCAGTATCACCCCTGCAAGCCAGTAGATCACGGCGTATTGATTCACTGGCAAAGCCAGTAGATGGCCCAGAGTTTTCATTTTGTTTCTTAGGGCACTGACATTTAGAATTAATTTCAAAGACTCTCATAGATGAAGAGACTTCTTGCTTGTAGAATGTAAAGAAGATGTGATTTGGCATGATTTACTCTACTTTGTTTGCCTTAGAAATCTATCATTTTAAAAAAACAATTAGTTTAGTAACTGTGTACATTTATATATCAGTTTTGGAATGAGATAGAAAATAGTGGATTACAGTAAGTAGGTGAAGTTTTGCATAAATTTTTGGGCATCCACATTGCTCCCTTTTCAAATGTTTCTGGTTTCTTTATCTGAATAAACTGACCTGTAAAAAGCTCAATAACTTACCGATTTACATTGGTAAAGACAGACTGCTTGGTCTGTGCCAGCTTCCTTTGAAGCTGTTGCTACCAGAGGCCTATCTCTGTAATTTAAACCCAAAGCTGAAAATCAGACCTCGATATTTTACTTAGCATGGTTTGTTTAGTACCAGCCACCACGATGGGACTCCTGAGGTACTGTAACAATGAGAGTCAGTCCCACAGGCTCTACCACAATTAGAAGAAAGTGTTTCTGTTTTTTCTTAATACATATTTGTACCACATAATGATTACATTCCTTGTGGGGATTAGGTACATGTACATGACACATCTTAACTTGTGTTTCATCTCCTTTTCCCTTTCCTCCCCTCTCCCTTTATCTCTTGGTCCTTTTTCCTTTCATAAAAGATCCGTCTATCTCCCTGTTCCCTTTTATCTCATCTTATTTTGTGCCTGGTTTGTTTTGGCTTTGTCTCTGAAGCATTATGAATACTCTGAGTCAGATAGGTTTTCCCTTATTAACAACAATGCAAAGATAACTTCTTTCCTTTTGCTATGCTCTAAAATGGATTCATGTTTCATTCTAGCTACCTGGGCTTCTCCTGCAGGTTCCAGTCCCACTGAGTTTCCTCTGCTAGCGGGCCTAGGAGGCACCTTCCTGCCTTACTCAGCACAGTTCTATCTGCTCCTCACAGGTTTCATTCATTCCTTTAGCTGTTTAGATGTTTGTGGTTTATCTTTGAACATCAGCCAAGGGAGAGCCTCATCATGTTCTTTGTTCAGTGGACTTCCTTGGTCTAGGGCCAAGACTGCATGCTTCCTTGTAATGCTTTTACCTTCCCTTGAGCTCTGGAGTCAACAGTTCAGACAGAAATGTCCCAGTACAGTTTCCTCTGAGAAATTTCCTTTCTCAGCCTCTGGTACTGGTATCGACTGATTCCTAGAAGAGATTCACTTGGTTGTTTTTTTTTCCCTCCTCTTCTCTTTGTATAGATGAGAAGATAATAAATCTTATATAAAAATGTATATCATGAAAGATTTTTGTTGATAAGGAAATATCATCACCTTTTCAATTGATACTACAGCATGATTTCATTCCCAGTGTCAACAAATGGTCATGTAACAGTAATTTTATGTCTAAACATTTAACCCATACCAGGAGTAAGGTTTGATTTCTAAAAGACTCATGGTGTGATGTACATTTTAGGTTTTCTGGAACCAAACCAAAGAATCTGGGAAACAACACGAAACTCATAGAGTGGTTACCCCAGAATGACCTGCTTGGTAAGTCGCTGACATGTGGGTACTTACTTGGTTGTTAGGGTTTAACTGGATAAGTATGATTTCTATACTTGAGAAGTTTATAAAGTTTGTGTTAGTACATGATTGAGTTATGGCACATTTTGTTTGTTTTGAGACAGGGTCTCACTATGCTGTACTGGCTGGTCTTGGTTCATGATATAACACAAACTGGCCTCAAACCCCTGATATCCTTTGGCCTGAGGCTCCTCAGTGGTAGGATTATAGGCCTGTGGCACCACACTCTGCTCACTTCTTGCATTTCCGGCTGGTACTTCACATCTTTATTTTTTTTTAACAGTTTGTAAAATGTAATCATTGGGGCCTATAATTTAAAATTTTGGACCAGTTGCAGATTTTAACTATCTGCAGTATACTTCAAAGCTATATACATTATCAGTGGATAAAGCTATGCTTGATTAGGCTAATAAGATAGAAGAAATAACATTAAAACAATGAAAATGCAAACATTGTAACATGTTTTAGTATAGATGTTTCTGAGAACCCAGAAAAATCAGAAATTATTCACTTGCATAGTGCCGAAGAAAAGCAGAAAGCAAGGGAAATAGACTAATTTTAACTTTGATTATATCCAGTCTGAATTTCTTCCTATTTGTTAATTTATATTCCAGATAATTATAGTTGGTTACTTAGAAATTTTTAAATTTTAAATTATAGGCTCTGGTGATTATATTTACAAATAGTTTTCCAATAACTAAAGATTTGAACTATTGTCCTGAAATTTAATAATTAAGATACTACATATTTATTGGAATTCTAATCCCCTAAAATTGAACTGATTATTATATGCATATCTTTTAAATATACAAATCCTCAACCTACGTAATTTAAGTCTGTTATCAGACACAGATATTAAAAATGTAAACTTTTACTCTTTGAATTCCAGGAAAACAGTACCACATTGAAAAAATTATAAAAGTTACTGATCTTATTAATATTATCTACTTCTTATTCACTAGTACTGTTGTCTAACACTGCTTTTACAAATCAGCTTTTAGAGTAAACTTTCTAGAGGCTATCATCCTCCAAAGAACCAGCAGTCTGAACTTTAACTATACATCTGTAAATAATTTTATGTACTGAGGAGAAATGAACACAAGGTAATTCTTCTTGAGGCATGAATGTTTTTCCTTGAAAATCTTTATTTTTGACTTCATACTGTGATAAGAAAGAAGCAGGAGCGTTAGGTTGTGTGTCCGTCAGCTGTCTCAGCAGCAGCATGGCCCTGTTACCCGGGAATGTTTTGATTCTCCTTGTGTGTGGCCATTCCTCAGGTTTTGGCTGCTCCGGGTGACCATAGTCTCAGCTCTCTGCCTTGTCCAGCACTGGTGTCCTGTGTCACTTCTAGGCCTGCCCATTGTTGGTCCTCTCATGCCGTCCAACTAGGGTCAGAAGTTTGTTTGTGGATGTGCAGCAGGACCCGAATCCTCATCTTCCCCCTCTTCACCTCACAGTACCCTATTCTTCCAGCAGGCCGGCTCAGCTTGGTTTTGTTCTGTTTTGTGTTTTGGTTTTTGGGTTTTTAATCTGCTAGGCTTGGTGTAGTTCCTTAGAAAAATAACCATGTTGCTGCTGCAAAAAACGTTTGAAATCCACTTGTGGGGCTGATCCTCTGGGGACCTCTTGATGGTAAGGGCGAGAGACACTGACAGCAGCCCTGGGCCTCGGGACAGGAGTGTGCTGGGAGAGCCCCAAAGATGCTGTGGCTGCTCATGCATATCATCCATTTTGCACCTTTTGTGTGTGTGTGTGTGCGTGTGTGTGCATACGCACACACGTGCTCCTCTCTGTATGCACGTTTGTGTGAGTGTGTATGTGAGTATTAAAAAGCTGATATTTCTGCAAGATAATTCTTTTTTGGACAGTGACACATTTTCCTAAGTACAGTATTTATTTTTTTTAAAATACTTCTTATGCAAGTGTGTGATCCCTTTTATGAAATACACGGTGTTAACTAGGAGAACAAATCTGGGTTTTAAAATAACTTCATTACAGTTTTGAACAGTTGTCTCTCATTCTCTTGGCAACTGTGTATCCCCCCCCAAGGTCCCATCTTTCAATGCAGTACCATCTCTATTTGTTAGTATATCTAATATGTCATATTGAACCCTAAAATCGTGAAACATGGATGCTGATAGAGCATTGTAAATGGTGATTACTGTATAACATTTTTCTTTGGATAAATACTGAACTCTTGATTTCAGGAATTAGCCTTATGTTTTTACATAATGGAAGTAGGTTTGTCTTCAATATAGTAAGTGCTAAGAGTAGCCATACTCTTACATGTAGTAAGTAAATCTCTATTTTTAGCAAAAGGTCATTGCATCCTAGTATTGTTTATTTCTTGCTTTCATTAGCTTTTTCTTCATTATTTACAATTTAAATTTGTGATGACAGTTGTATTTTGATACTTAAGGCTCTACATTTCAGTTATCTAAAATGTAATTATAGGTGAAATTATGCTTTAAAAAATCATGTATCTGTGCCAGGGATTTAGTATTGGTTTTGGCGCCTGCCGTGCAAACACAAGATCCCTAGTGATCCTTCGTAACCAGGTACAACAATGCTGGGCGTGGTGACTCACGCCCACCAGCAATCAGTTTCACGTTCCACAATGCCAGGTGTGTTAGTTTACGCAGTAATCCTAGCACTCAGGACGCAGAGGCAGGACGATTGGTGTGAGATGGAAGCTTTCCTGGACTTCATAGTGAGTTCAGGGCCAGCCTGAACTACAAAGTGAAACCCTGTCTCAAAAAAAAAAAAATCCCATACCTGAAATACATGTTTTCTATAGGGATACCTGTAGTAACAATATTGTAAATTATTTTCTTTCTTATCATTTTTTAGGGCATTCAAATATTAAAGCCTTCCTGAGCCATGGAGGCCTAAATAGTATTTTTGAAACTATGTATCATGGTGTACCTGTAGTGGGAATCCCACTCTTTGGAGATCACTATGATACTATGACCCGGGTGCAGGCAAAAGGCATGGGGATATTACTGGAATGGAAGACAGTTACTGAAGGAGAGTTACACGAAGCTCTGGTGAAGGTTATCAATGATCCCAGGTAAGTTTTCAGTTAGCATTATAGCAGGTGATGTCATACACACACGTACCATATCATGTTGGTGGTAGTCTCCTATCGTCAGTGCATTGTTTATGAACCGTTAGGTCCCTGTGGTAATGCCTTGCACATATTGGCAGTAACTTGAAAAGTGAAAATCAAATTGTCTGGCCAGCGCATTGTGTTCCAGCACAGTTATGGGACTGGGATTGGCCCAACTGAAGGAGAAACTTCAATGGGAACAATCAGTGTGTTAAACGTTGCTTCTGTCATTTCAGCAGTCATTGTAGCTGGATATTCTAGATATTTGTGATCTACATTATGGAAATCAAGCACTCACAACTCAGAGTCAGTAATTTGACCACAGCCACACAGCTATTAGACTGGGGATTTGAAGGCATGGCTGCCTAGTTCCGAAGCCGGTGCTCGTGGTGCTGTACACTGAGCCTGCTGCTGCTGCCTCTGCTGCTGCTGCCACTGCTGCCACTGCCATTGCTGAGATGCTGAGATCTTTTTCCTGAAAGATTAGAATCCTTATTTCATTTCACTTTTTAAATTCTAGAAGTGTGCTGCATTAATCCATTTCACAAATGCATCTCAGTGGCAAAGGCCTGGCCTACAAAGCAGTGTCACTTTCCCTGTTTCAAGATGTGATGTTTAAGTTGTCATACACTTCTAATGACCTTAACATTGTGAAGAGCATTTTGTGTTTAAACTCAAGGATCTAGCTGGACACTGGTTGAGAAACTCTGCCTTATTCTAAGGAGCACTAACAATAAGAAAAATTACTTCACAAAAATACTGTAGCTTCCATATAAAGTTCTCCCAGGTACCTTTATGTGAGATCAGAGTTGTCCTCATGTTCTCAGTCCTTAAGGACCCCGGGTCTTGGGGCAGCCCTATGACTTGCAGCAAGATGTACACGACCTGGGGTGCTCGAGTATATCCCAGTTCTGCAGAGTGTTCCTTTTACAGGTATAAATGTGTTAGTAAACATGTTATCAGCTTTAAAAAATTCTCATGTATTTAGATGTACTAGGTACAGGGTCAGTTATACAGAAAATCAAAGTTCTGGGTAACATAAGAAGTTATTCCAACTGTTGCTTTGGTTTGGGTTTGCAGGGACGGGGGTCAAATCAAGGGCCGTGCCTATTGAGGCACGTGCTCCGCCCCTGTGCTCCGTCTCTGGCTCCATCCAGCTGTGTTCTGTGGTGAATGAGCTGGGCTGGAACAGAGAGAACCAGCTGCTATCTTAGGTCATAATCAGTTTAATTTCAGCTAAAGAATCTTGAAGTATATACATAGATGTGTAATTTAAGAATATTTTACTTTGTATAGCAAATAAATATATATTATTCTAAAGTATTACATTAGATAATGAGTTTGGATGTAAACCTTAAAAATTTAAGTGTTTAACTGACAAGTCTTGAGTATTCGGGATAGAAAATAGCTCAATGTGAAAACAGATCTACACAGAAATCTGTGTAGTATGACCTTCTTAGAAGCCTCTATAAACTATTATTACTAATATTACCTATCTTTGTTTCCAAATACATGACAGTGTTCCACATTTAATATGTGATAATTATTGTAAAGGCTAATTTATACCATTGATATTGTGTCCAAGATACTTAGACCAGTAGCCATTATTGCAGGAGAATTTATCTTTTCATTCATAAATGGCACTGCTGCATATCTTCTTCTCTAATTAGTCCCTTGTGTTTATTTAAGGAAGATCTATTTTTTTTTTCTTGTTTTAAGAGGACTCTTTTAGGAAGGATTTTATTGTTTTCAAGTTATAAAGAAAGATGAGTTAATCATTATTAATGGCATATATCTTCCCCATGGTCAACTTTTAATTGAAGCCAACCTTTTGTTTAAATGCCATGGGTTGTAATTACTCCCTACATGTAATTCTTTATTCAGAGTACCCTAGCCAAGGGTTTCTTTGGAGTAGTTAAGAGTGGCTTGATTGACCATTTTAATTGCACTGATTTTGTTTGTTTGTTTTTTGTTTTTTGTTTTTTTACTTTTGCAGTCTTTGTATTCTTGCTGGAAGGAATTTTGAATTGGAAGCCAACTGTTGCAAGAATAGTGCCACTTAATATTAAATTTGAGCCTGGCTCCCAGGGGGGAAATACCTTTCTATCATGTGTCTAACTGTGAGGTCAATATCCCTTTCCAGTTAATACATTTATTTCTGAACAGAGGAACTGAACAACAACAGATAGGTTTGTGAGCATCCACTGGGAGGCGTTTTCTTTATATACGTACACATTGACATGCTTTCGTGTAATGTCACCTGGCTTCACAGTAGTGCTTTCCAACCCTTTTATCTGTTAGTGCAGTGTCCTTACATCATTGAGTTAAATGCCTGGTTGAAAAAGGCATTGCTTCAAAAAGTGGTAGAATAAAATTCTGCCTTTTTTTCTTATATCTTCTTTTAGAATCTACTAAATTTACTCCTATTCCTGGTTGAGACTCATTGATTTTATACACACACACAATTTACCCAGACTGGGCTCCAGCTTGTGGTCTTCTGCCCTCAGCCTGACGGAAGGCTGGGATTACAGGTGTGTGTCACTGCATCTGGCTCACTGACAAGTATTTAAAAGCCTGTGGAGAGAGGGCTTCATAGCATATAGTGTAGAAAAACCGGAGGACATAAGAGTCAGAAAACCTTGGGTTTGAATCTCAAATTTATAATCATGTTCACATTAGTTAGTCTCTCTGATTTGCATTTCCCATATCAGTTGAAAATGGCTTTTATTGAATTCATAGATGGTACAATATTTAACCAACCATTCATCTCAGTGCCTGGAATGGACCGGGCACTTGATGAAGGATAGCTGTTTCATTATTTTCCCCATTTTAGAATTGAGAGCTCTGTAATCACAAAAACTTGCATACAGATGACTGTGCTGTGTTTTGCCCCCACACAGCTACCGCCAGAGGGCTCAGAAGCTGTCAGAAATCCACAAGGACCAGCCTGGCCACCCTGTCAACCGGACCATCTACTGGATAGACTACATCCTTCGTCACAATGGAGCTCACCACCTGCGGGCCGCCGTGCACCAGATCTCCTTCTGTCAGTATTTCCTACTGGATATTGCCTGTGTGCTCTTACTTGGTGCTGCCTTATTTTACTTTCTCTTGTCCTGGGTAACCAAATTCATCTTCAGAAAAATCAGAAGCCTGTGGTCTAGAAATAAGCATAGCACAGTAAATGGACATTATCACAATGGAATCCTGAATGGCAAATACAAAAAAAATGGCCATATTAAGCATGAGAAGAAGGTGAAATGAGCCAGAAGCCCAAGTGATAGAAATAAATCTGTTTGCTCATTGAATTATTGCAATAATTTAGTCTAACAGCTACTAAAGAGGTCAGTAAATAATTCTAATACATCTTTATTGGTCTTACTAATGAAATCCTGTGGAATTAAGATGGCTGTAAGAAGCACAAACCTAAAATGCAAAAATGTGTTTTATTCAAATACTGATGCAGAGTTTTGGCACTGAACCTTTTAGAAGCCTTAATTATTTAAATCAGTTAAGTGACCATGTCAGACCTTAGTTTTAAATCTTGATGTGTGTTTGTCACAGATAAGCAATGGCTTTTTCTCTCTATATTTGAGTACGTGTATGTGTGTGTGCACGTGTGTGCGTACGCACGCATGTGTATGTGTGTCTGTGTCTTCTAATTCAGAGTGCTGTAGTTAGCCGCTTTTTCTTAGAGAACAACATTCAAGAAGGAAGTAGAGTCAGGACCCAGACATTTTCTCCTAGTGTTTAACATGTGTGAACTCAGAACACAACAGTGAAAAACACTTTTCCCTCAAAATTGAATGCAGATGAAGGAAGTGAAAGATAGATGACATAGTGTTTTGTACTTTTTATTTATTTTTTCTTTTACATCCCAATTCTTAAACTATGAACATATTCAAGGGCAAAACATAAGTAAATGTACAATTTGGTTGTCTTATTTTGCTTTCATTTTCTATCAATAATTTCCCTCTGGAATAATTTTATAATGTTTCTATTTTGTTTTAATGAGTAATTTTGTGTTTAATGCACAACTAAGACAAAGAAACAAAACTCTGACTTTTGTTTAAACTACTAAAAAGTGTCACTCAGCTTTTGCAAACAGAGCCATTGCTTGAATGTTGACTGTAACTATTTAAAAGCTTTTCCACACCGTAAATGTTGAGTGTTCAGGTGTTACAGTTCCACAGTTATAACCTTAAAACACAGTCTTTTCCATCCCTTTTATTGTGTTAACCACACAATCGAATAGTACATAGGTGCCAACAATTTCTTCTTTTAAATTGAATGTTTGGGCTTCTCTTTAGTGGTATCTGCTTTGTCTGCAGAGGCCTGAGGTCAGACTCCACGTGATACACAGAGAAACTGTTCTGTATTTGTGTAGAAGACTCTGTGCTCCTCATCACTCCTGCAACCCCAGCTCAGCAGCCTTTTTCAGTCACTGTGGCTGAATTGGAAGAGTGACAGTATTCATTAGAACAGGGACACAAGTCACAGCCATCAGAAAATCGGGTCCTCCCTGTTGAAACATTCAGTAGGCAGCAACCATCAGTTTATTCTGTGTCATCCTGTTTACTTAGCATTTGCACTACACACATCGAGTGTATGCTTTATTTATTTGTAGATTGAAATCTCATGTCTGACAGCTGAGAATAGCAGAATGCATTTACTAAAGTCATTTACTAACATGGAAGAGTTGTGCAAATTCTAGAATGCTGTGAATCCTTGCCATACACAGTGACATACGACTTTATTATTCTCCCACCAGGAGCCAGTCTCCTATACATAGAAATAGTGTCATGAGTAGTTTTCTAATATATGTGCAGGCAAATGCACTGCTCTCTGAATACTTGAAGAAATGGTATTACACATAGAAGCCTATTAGTTATACCTTTTCACAATCTTACCACAACTTTGCCGTTAAAAGGGAAAAAACATACAGGCAATGAATGGTGGGATGGTAACAGGACTGTAGAGTGTATGCACGGGCTGATTCTGCTTTTTTGGAATTTGAGGAAGTTGACAGGCAGCGGCTGGATAAATAAACATAATCTTCACTGTGATAAAAACTTAAACAATAAACATGATTTAAAATAGAGAAATGTTGTTGGAATAAAATTTTATTCAGATTTTATTTCATAATATTATATATAGTCATTATAAACATGTTTCTAAGATAGGTTGCCCAACTTTTGTATGTGTATATGAGTGTAAAAAAATGTATTAAATGTGAGAATGTATTTTTGTTATTTAACAGAGGGGTTTACCTTACAAGTACATCAACATGGACCTTAAAATTCTGTCCCAGAATTAAGAATGTTAAGTGTAGGTATTTATCGGTCTTGTTTCTAGGAAGCTTATTGTTAGCCAGTTTTGGTAAATAGAGCGATTTTAAAATTTTCACACTTGGGCCAGTTTCTCTAATAAAGTTAAATTTTCAAGAAGGTATTTTCATGTATTTCTTTAGAAAGAGTCTCTGATACTGTTTAAACATTTCCATGTCTGGTTATGATCCTGTCAAATACAAATGATGAGTGGAACTTCTGATATCCTACCACATAGACATAGGAGCAGGATTGGGTGTCCAAGTTTGGAAAGAACTAATGTTTGGGTTAAAGCCATGATTTATAATTGGACCTGGGGCAAGAGATTATCTTTTTAATGCTCAGGTATTCATCAAATCTCCCCATTACTACTAAAATCAAATTTCTTTGCTTCAGAAACCAAAACAAGGCTAAACTTAAAAATGAGAAAATAAACATTCATTTGAGAAACCATTTTAAGTGATAATTTAGTGGTCTGTTTTAATGAAAATATAATTCATTTTTTATTCTTACTTGATTCAACTAGTTTGTGAATGTAAAATCACATTTTAAAATGTTTATTTGCAGTTGGTATAATCATCAGTTTGAAGTAGAAAACTGAACAGTCTTATATGATAGGGCTTCATAATTACAAGGATTCTGTTTTTGGAACCTTTTCAAAACATGGAGACTTTCTCTCCCTGCTTCTGAGCGGGCAGGACTCTTAGCCAGCCATCTTTTAAAGACATAGTTCATACAAGGAGGCTGTGGATCTCTCACCCAAGTATGAGCTAGGCCCAACCCTGCTTAGCTTCCAAGATCAGACAACACTGGGCACATTCAAGGTGGTACAGCTGTAGACAAAATGCTATTGATATTTTTGGCAGACAGTAAAACATTGTTCAAAAAATTTTTAATAAATGCTTAGAAATCTACATGATTAAAATCCTCATAATATTCGTTTTTGTTTGTTTGTTTGTTTTTGTTTTAGACAGGGTCTCACTTTGTAGTTTAAGTTGGCCCTGAGCTCAGCCTCAAACTCACAGCAATCCTCCTGCCTCTGCCTTCTGAGTGCTGGGATTACAGGCTTGAGCCACCATGCCTGGCACTGTGGTATGTGGTATTGATTGCTTCTAGGCATGTGTCTCCATGCCCAGTATTATATGTGATTAACCAGGATCTAACCCAGGTCCTTGCACTTGCAAGACAGGCGCCAGAACCACTGAGCTAAATCTCTGGCCCCTCATAATATTCTTGTGAAATGTTTGTACAGGTCCTCAGTCAGTCACTTAGTGTTTGGATTGCTGAACTAGGGCTGCCAGCTGGGCATTAGTGAATGACTACTAGTCCTCTTGCTGTTCTACAATAAAATATGGAGACCAAGAGGCACATAGTAATAGTATTCATGCACACTTGTTCTTTAGGTAATTGAGACAAGATTTATGAGAAAACTCACATTGCAATCAGATAATGTACATAATGTAATAAGACGAGAATATTTTCAGTAGAGCATAACCAAATTCAAGTTGAGAAATTACAGCCATACATAAGATTATACTATGTTACTGAAACAGAACAATTATAATGTCATAGATGTCCAACATCAACATCACTCTAGGCATTATGGTATTTCATATATAAAAAAGCATTTTTCTTTTTTTTTTTGAGACAGGGTCTCACTTTGCAGTTCAGGCTGGCCCTGAACTCATCCTCAAACTCACATCAGAGCAGTCCTCCTGCCTCTGCCTCCCGAGTGCTGGGATTACAGTCATGAGCCACCACACCCAGCACTGTGGTATGTGGTACTGGTTGCTGCTGGGCGTGAGTCTCCACACCCAGTATTGTATGTGGTTACCAAGGGGATTGAACCCGAGTCCTTGCGCCTGCAAGACAGGCGCCAGAACCACTGAGCTAAATCCCTGGCCCTGAAAAAGCATTTTCATTCTTTATCCAGTAAAACTTGGTATTTCTTGCTGAATTTTTATAGAATTACAAGTATTGCATTCTTATGTTAGTTTCCACAGAAAGTTTAAATGGTTTCAATAAGCCTGTTTGTTCCCTATCACAAAGAACAGAATCAGAACTTTGTTAAATCAGTACAGTTGTGTACATTTGCCTTTACAAAATGGTGAATTCCTTAGTCCAAATATCAGGATCAAATTTTCATTTAGATTAAAAAAAATAAAATCAGTGCAATCAAAGAGAGTTTGAAAAAATCTGCATCCTTGCTGTATATAAGTAGTTTTTATTTTGAAGAATCTACAAGTCTTCCTTAGCACACTCATTAGAGATATATTGTCATATATGTTGAAAAGGTAAATTTGATATGTTCATGAAAATTCTGCTTCAGTTATCTTTACAGAATTTTGACTAAAGTCCCCAACTATTCCTTATTTTTACCAGAAAATGGCAACGTCAGAATTGGTGAATTGCATAGGTGAACTGCACGTAACATTAGATTTCCAGTTCGTAATAATGTGTCTTGTTACATCTCTGAGTGTCTTGTGTATTCTGTGAATAAGTCAAAGAAACAGACATCTTAAAAAGCCTATGGCTGTGATATGTATGGACTCATCAGTTCTGCTTACAACCCAGATTCTGCCCTCTGGATATAAGAAAAAAAGCCATAGTGCTTAAGAATACCAGTATCAGCCATCAGTTGGGTCTCATCAGAAAAAGAAAATCCTAATAGTGAACAACAAAGCAAGAGAACTATGTATCAGTAACAGTTATAGATAACTACATGTGTAGTCAGGGTTATACAATTACATTTTTTAAAATTATGGGGGGGTGGTAGGGTGGGTGGGGCTATGGGAAAAAATGAGAATTAAGTTGTGTCTTATACTGGTACAAATCCCCATTATGGAGTGCAATCATGATGTGTATATTTAATGTACCAATAAAGATAATTAAAAAAGGGGCCGGGGATTTAGCTCAGTGGTTCCGGCGCCTGTCTTGCAAGCGCAAGGACCAGGGTTCGATCCCCGGTTACCACATACCATACTGGGCGTGGAGACTCACGCCCAGCAGCAACCAGCACCACATACCACAGTGCCGGGCGTGGTGGCTCATGCCTGTAATCTCAGCACTCGGGAGGCAGAGGCAGGAGGATTGCTGTGATGTGAGTTGGAGGCTGAGCTCAGGGCCAGCATGAACCACAAAGTGAGACCCTGTCTCAAAAAAACCTAAAAAAAAAAAAAAAAAAAAAAAAAAAAGATAATTAAAAAAAAAAAAAGTTTAAGCCACAAATGCTATGGCAGTTTTTCCTTAAAGATTGTCAATAATATGGAGCCTTAAAAGTCTATTTTCAGAAAGAAAAACTTCCTTTTAAATGAAAGGAAATTCAACTAGCTTTAGAAACTTGGTCAAATTCTTTTAAAAGTTCATGCCATAAAAGTGAAAAATTATAAGTTTCTCATTTGGGGGACTCAAAGATGAAAGGAATGCAGAGCCTCTGCCTTCCTCCCCCACCTCTTCCCTCCCAGCTTCCTGCTTCTGTGCTTTCTGTGCCACCTTCAGCCTTTCTGCTGCGCTTGGCGGGCATTTTCTAAGTCGCCTACCCTTTCCAAATGCTTCGTACACATTTGAGCCCAAGTGTCCAATGCTTTTTGTTTTCAGCAGAATGTGGAAACACCATTGGAGGTTCAAACATCCCAAACTGCAGAAACTTCATAGGAGAAAATGGCAAGATGCTTGAGAGAAGTAGCCATTAGGGCTAACTGAATGTTCCCTAGGATGTAAGGTTCATCAGGAATGGTGAATGTGCTAACCGTGCCTGCCGTGTCATCCTGAGGGATGCCACCTGTGAGTGAGCATTCCATCCCCTCTGGGCACCATGTGGCCTCTAGCTGTGGCACTTCATGGGCTGTTTGGGACACAGCTCGGTGATTTCTAAATGGTCAAGCCACATGTACTTGTTTTTACCTTTTCCTGTTTGGTGAGTGAAAATCCATGGACCACTAGCTTGTACCAATAGATCCTGTACTTCTCCTAGGAGAAGCCGGCCTCGGACATCCACTGGTGGTATTCCTAGCAGCACTCTGCCAGTGTGTGGTTAGACTGCTAATGCTCTAATTTTCTCTTAGTGTCATGTATATCTATAAGGTTGACAGCAGGTGCTGGAACTACAGCCAGCTGTCAGGTAGAGCCAGACAAAAGCCCAAGCATTTGACACTTTGTCTGGACCTAGGATGGTTCTCCATGTAGCAGCACAAAGAAAGGTGTGAGTAGCAAGGGCACAAACATGTTGGGAAGGTCAGGAACAGGGTTTAGAGATTGCAGGTGAAAAAAACTACTCATGAATACCTTTTTACCTTTTGCATCAGAGTGTAGGATGGACCAAAATCAGGCAGACCTTTAAAGAGCTTAAATACAAAATCTAGAGGAGTCATGGATTTTGCAAATTCTAAATTAGACTATGTTCAAGCAACAGTAGCTGTCTTGGCCCTTTAACAAGTTTAGTGACGTGACTTTCAGTGTAGTGGTCTAGGAGAATGCAGTGACCCCACTGAAGGGAGTGGAGAGCGTGGTATGTGTGTGCCAGATAGAAGCTGCAGAACATCTTGGCTTGGCTACAACTTCTTACTAGAGGAGGAAACTCCAGCAGTGTAGTAAATTTTCATTCTCCAATTTCAAAAGTAAGTACATCTAGCATTTGTGTACGTGGAATTTTCTTTTATGCTAAGTATGACCTATTTACTACTCGCCAAGCTTGTGGATGCCAAATCTAGTGTGTCTACTATTTCTCACATCCCTGGTTAAGAAATTGCTTTAGCAGGACTGGAGGTTTCGCTTAGTGGTACCAAACCCTCAAGGCTCTGAGTTTGATCCCTGGCAGTGCAAAAAAAATAAAAAAATAAAAAACCAACAACAACAACAAAAAAAAACCTGCTTCAGCAAATGTTTCCAAATTATACAACAGAGGCCATAGAAATTGAAAAGATGCAGATGAAGAAAATTTAACTTCAAATAGTATTTTGCATTCTTTTAAAATTTGATGTTACTCACATTGCTTCAACTTACTTCTGTGAAATAAAAAGTATACCTTATAGTTCTCTCCTTATTTGATCACTTTGAAGTACTCAAGTTCTAACACTTCACTGTCATCCTGAGATCCATACAAGTACAACAGAAGACTGATGTGCAAACCGAATGTGGGAACCTGGGGGCTATTCCTTATCCCGTGTCTGTAATACAGATCATGCTTCACGGCCACCTGTCCCTGACGTGCCCATGTTGCAGTGCTACAGTCTCCTCACTGGTCAGTCCAAAGGCCCCAGCAGCTCAAGGGGCAGCATGTCTGGTCGTGATCAGCATCCAACCACTGCAACCACACTTGGAGGATTCCTCTCCAAGATGACTGCCTTTCAGTGTAGGTTAGATGTCCCACTTGCGTTGCTGTCAGGGCCTAAAACGGATCTGGAAATCTATGGAAATCCAAAGCTCCATGTATTTCAACTCTGCTGTTGTGTGTCAGCTCATTTCCACCCACCATGACAGCAGCTTGGTCTCGTAGGCTGATTTCTGTTCCGAGACACACTGGGGCATTTTGCTGTGCAGCTCTTTGCCAATCTAACTGTCCGTAACCTCTTTTACCACCTACCTTGTGTATTTATTCTAAACTATCTGATCCTAGACTTGAGTAATTATCTTTTGGTTATGTATATTCTTGCAGTGTTTTAATGTTTAAACTATAAACTTAATGTTTGTATTTTCTATTTGTGCATATAAGCATTTTTATGGAATATTTATTCTACTTTGGTTATTACTTCAGTTTTTGATCTATTCATTGGATCCTCTTTCTCTACCAAGTTTCATTTCTCTTTGATCTGAAGTCCTTGACTTAACTTTGCTTATTATATTCACTTCGTACAGCCCCCTTTTCTAATAGGATATAGGAATTTTGCATTACATTTCTTAATATACATCAAAAGATCTCTACTAGTTTCGGTAACAGTTTTGAATAGTGATGACTTCATCTTCCTATGTCGGATGTCATCTGTATAATTCCTTTTAGCTCACACATAATAAAATCTTGTTTCTTCACTTACAGCACCACCAAATAATATTCCTTTGTCAGTATTCTTCTCTTGATGTCACTGCTCTAAGTACTGCCTTGATTAAACACAAACAAACATTGTTTTCTGGGTTTCTAAAGTGCCAGGCACTGGCAAGACAAGGATGAAGAAGGCACCCTGACTTCAAAGGGACAAAACCGACAAACAAGCACTTTGAGAAGATGATGAGATATATGTTGTGAGATGTGCATGGACAGTGTGCCATTGAGCCACAGAAGAAGGAGGCATGAGTGCCCTCAGAAGTGGTGTTAGTGGACTCATGGGGAATGCATGGAAATTCACCAGGCAGAGAAGCAGGTAGACGTGACATTGGGAAGCTATGCCGCTGTGCCCAAGGCATGGAGTTATGGAACAACACAGCCCGTCAGGAACGTGCGAGTAGTTTGGTCTGAGACATGTACGTGATGGAGAGATGATCACTGTACTAAGCAAAACAAAACAACCTGCTTCCTCCCTGATGTCAGCCTTGCTCTAGGCTCTTTAGCTTTGCACTGTGAAGCGTACTCTGCCTTGCATTAGCTATTCAATAACTTTCCCCAGGAGGCCTATCTAACAACTGTGTCCAGCCCTTGTTCACAGGGAGGATGTTGGTTAAAAACTGCTATTTTCAAGTGTCTTGTAGTACAAGTTGTTTGACAGCAAGCTAAACTAGACAGACAAAATTTACTTGTATGTAGCTTGCTAAAACTGCAAAAAGATGTGCTGCATAAGTCTAGTTTAAAGAAAAAGAGATGAGAAATTTTCACTTTAAAATTTGAAAGTGTGTTCCAGTTATGGAAGAATTCAGCAAAAGCAACAATTAGTAAACTAAGCCATCATTTTTATGTAAAATTGTGCTAAAAACAAAAGCCTAGGAGGACTGAGTGACTGAACAGAATAACAGTGACAGAGTATTTAAATGAGAGTGTGTAGATTACTATGGGATATCTTTCTTAGAAGAGGAATTACTATGGTAACAAGGTACTGTATAGAAAATACAATAACTGAAAATACAATAACTTAGAGATTTAAAATCTAAATGTATTCCTCACCCAGTTTGTATGGAATTATGTACAACCATGAAGTGTGGTAAATGGAGGAATTTCGGTCTTTAAATATGAATCTGAGAGGGCTGAGGATTTAATTCAGCAGTTCCAGTGTCTGCCTGTCAAGCACAAGGTCCGAGTTCGATCCCTGGTAACCACATACCACAATGCCAGGTGTTGTAGCTCACACCTGTAATCTCAGCACTGAGGAGGCAGAGGCAGGGGGATTGTTGCAAGGTCAAGGCTAGTCTGGGCTAAACGGTGAGTTCAGGGCCAGCCTGACCTACAAAGCAAGATCCTGTCTCAAAAAACTAAAAAAAACAAGGATATTAACTTGAGAATCCTCTGCTGAGATCCTTTGCCTTGGCAAATGGACAAAGCACACAAGCTGTAAATTAGTAGAATCGACCTATTTTTAAATTTATGCATGTAGCCTGGCAGAGCACCTTTAACCCCCTTGACTCAGGCTTGATGAGGTAGTTGTAGCTCCTACCATAGCCTTGGAGCTGGCAATCTACAGTGCTTCTCCTAGGGAATGAAGGAAAATGAACTTCTGTTTTTATTAATTCTGATTTATATCAGAGAGAATCTGAGAGAAAGTCTGGAAGCAAACAGCTTGGAGTTCCTGTTAATAGAAGCTGACAGTGGAGGGACTGCTGGATGAAAATGCCTTGACATTTGCTCTTTGAGCTACTTGGGGTTCCGTAGCATGCTCAGTGCTACTTTTATATGAAGACTTGCAAAAAGTAGGTTTTGATTATCTGCACTCAGGTGTTCAAGAGTTCAAGGCCGTAGAGCTAGCCTTGCATCCCGAGGGGAGGTGAGAAATGGTGTGGTTTTCTCTGGGTGCAGAGAATGTGATGGAAGCATCGCCTGCAGAGAGTGACGTTACCTCCCTGGCACTCCCTCCACCCAGTTCTGCTTTTGTCCCTGGAAACCAAAAATATCTTCTCTAAGTCACCTCAACTGGGTACTTTTGTTTTAATTTTTTTGCTTCTGGAAAAAAACATGAAAAATCTACTACTTACTATGTCCAACTAATCATAACTAAGCAAATGGTCACTGACTTCTTTTATAGTTGCCTTAGAAAATGTAAGGTCAGTCATTCATGAAGGATGTTCTGTTGTCAGTGAGTTTATTCAGACCACAGCTTTCTCAAAGATCGGACTTTAATATGTATTTGTTTAAGGAGGTCGAAAGAGTGACCCGTTAGAGTCCTTCCAAACACTGCTGTGCTGTCTTACAAATTAGTATCAGATTTCTGTATCTTTTTTCTCCTTTCTCCAGTTGTTACCCCTATAACAAACCTGGGGTTTTTTTGTCACCCAGAATCTCTACTTCTGAACTGTACTCTAGGATCCCTCTGCTTCCTATCGTGCCAACACCGATTTCATTATTCTCATCCAAATCAGGGTCTTCACACTTCATTTAAATAATGTTGCTATATCCACCCACAAAACAGTCCTCAGTTGTCCCGGTTCCACTGATGTGAAAAGAATTCAGCACTACATCAAGTCAACTACCTTTGGCCTCCATTTTGGTAACTGGACTAGCAAAAATAAGAGAGTTGCATTCACTGATGTTACTTAAAAATCAGTCCAAGTTGCCCAGGCTGGTCTTGACAGTCACACTGTGTCCAGTTTCCAGCGTGCTAAGATTCGGTGCCGGCCACCAACCTCAGTTTAAACCCTTGATGCCTATACCATGTTCCTTCACCTTCTTACCACTTCCCTAACTTACCTGAAACCAAAGAGTTTTGTCTTCTTTTTATAGTATTAGTGAAAAACCATCAACCCCAAAGTGACACTTTGTTCCTAGCACCCAAGTCTAATATATTTAGATTCTTCTTTGGAATTCTTCATTTTTGTGGTGGCCAAGTGGAAAAGAGGAGGCATTTGGACACTTGGTCAGGAACTCTGGAAAGAGCTTGATGAGAAATTTGTGTTTGGGATTTGGTGTTAAATAAAAACTAATTTAAATTGTGACTGACAAATAGTGGCTGGCACATGGCCTGTGATAATACTGGCAGTTTCTTATCCCTGTTCCCTTAATCTTCCTCTGCCTCGATTGCTCTCTGAAGTAATGACACTAACATCACTTCAGCCACTCCAGGCTCCTCAGGCTGGTTTCCCTGTAGAACCCATCTTTACCAACCGTTTGTATCCAGGGACCAGCTCTGCTCCCCTCAGTCCTCTTT
This sequence comes from Petromus typicus, assembly GCA_004026965.1. NCBI lineage: Eukaryota > Metazoa > Chordata > Mammalia > Rodentia > Petromuridae > Petromus > Petromus typicus. The sequence continues at coordinate 36,748 of PVIR01003864.1, read as the reverse complement.
CTCACTGTCTCCCTCCTCCAGCTCCTGTCATCACTCAGCCAGTTGTTCTCTGCTTCACATTTACTATCAGCATTACTGCTCAGTCTTGAGAACTTTGCTCCCAGACTTTCTGCCCTTCAGTCATTTTCCCTTCTGGTCGTAAAATTATCTACATATGCAAATTTTTTCAGTGTATTTTTAATGATTCAAAGTATGTAAGTTGCTCCTCATTCACAATAAGATAAAATCCAGACTTCCACGTGAGTCCATTTATTACTTTGTGTTTAATCACATTCCCAAACTCTTCTCTCCACGTAGGGCACCTTTCCTCCAGCTAGACTGAACTACTTGCACATTTATCATGTGCATTATACTCCCTCTAGTGAGCTCAAGGTGTAGTACACCTTTATTTCCTGGACTTCTTCCTTCCTTACGTGGTGTCCCTTACTTTACCCCTATCATAGCCACACCTTTTCCTGTATTATGCTTTTCTCTTCAAATTACATCTCTTGCATTACCTTCCACAAAGAGATTTTCAGTCTGGGTTATATCCTGGGACCCAATTTCTCGTTTTCAATGCTTATTTACATATTAGCTTTTTCATACGAAAGACTTCACATTACTAGTTTTTCCATCTTTACTCCTAGCACTGTGTACAAAGATCCAAGAAGCACATGGGATGTTTTCTGGTTGAGTCAAAGGAGTGCTCTAGGACTTTCAGTGTCTCACTGCTTCAGTGTTAACGTACATTAGGATGTGGAGTGAGAATTTGGGGCATGGCTGAGGCTAAATCATATATGATGAGATAGAATATACTTGACTGGCACCTTTGGCTGCTGGGACTTAGGTGAAACCTCAGTCTAGCTGTCCCCTGGCCCACACAGGTGGCTGTTTTCCTCAGTTGTCCCCCGGGCTCCAACGTCCCTCACTGCAGATGTCTCCTTTGTTGCTTATCAGTTTGTAGTCAGTGTCTGGCTCAGGATGCGTTTCCAATGGAAGTAAGTCTAAAGGAGCAATAGTTTTATTTCATTCTTAAATCTATATTCCTCTTGATCCTTTAAAAACAACCTTGTTTTTAACTTTTTAATAGTTGTTTTTTCTTCCCTGTCCTGATTAAGATGCAAATGTTACAAATTGAGCCCAAAATATGGTGATTTTCCCATATTCAGTGTCAAATATGAATTCAAAATACTGTACATACAATGATTTCATACAATTGTCCATGACCTATGTATTAATGTATAGGACTTGGATTATAATTCAGTAATAATATTATTTGGAAATATCAAACACAAACACATGCAAATATTTTAACCCCAGTGCAAATCTCAAAATAATCACTGCTGGGCCTTGGGAAAGGTGGGCAACATACAGTCATTTTATTAAGGGCTTGAGGCAACATTTTTCCCAGTTTGGAAGACTTTGGCCTCTTTTCACAATGGATATTAACAGATTACTGCTGAATATCTAAAGTTTTGCCAGAAACTCATCTAAAGTTTTGCCAGAAAATTTTATAAGCTGCCATGTTTTACTCAGCCTTAGTGTAGTTTAATTGTATGCTCCCAGAACTTGACCATGATTCACTTTAAGTCCATGATTCTTGCGTCTGCTTTACACAGTGAACTGTACTCTGTAGCACTGAAAGATACATTGAATACATTGTCCTCCTGAGTCTTCCCACACCCTAGGGTTATTTTTGAGTCAAATCAATCAAAACATATTAATTTAGCAGCATAAAATTAAAATCTTGATCATGATACTTAAGGCTAAATATTAAAAATAAGGCAGATGGCAAGGAGAGCTGACTTCTTTAGTAGTTTCTGGGTGACATGCTTGGACACCCAGCTTTGCATCAAATTGCCAAACTCACTGGTAAGATTGTTTAGGAATAAAATCGTTATCCCGAGCTTCTCTTCCAGTTTTTCACCATCTACTCTAGCTTTAGAATTTAATAATCCTAGCTGTGGAATAGTTTTCATAAGGGCACAGAAACAGTGACCTATTCTATTAGACATAAGAAAATAAAAGTCATACAATTAGTGTAGATATCTAGGCTACAGAACACAAATAAATTGCAGGCCTAAGTTATGTAATCTCAGGGGTGATAACCTGCAATAGAAAACTTGGATCTGTAAACACAGTGAAAGGTCTACTTATTTTCATGTCCAATTGGCCTTTACCTCTCTTGCTTAGTGCCTTTCAAGTGAGCGATTTGGGCTTCTTGGCAGGATGGTTCACTTACACGCTCATTTGAAGGAACACGGAGCCTGCGTTCTGTCCTAGGCCCTGCAGTAGCTGCTGTGGATGGTGTCTGAATGAGGCGTTATCTTTGGAACTGAGACTCTACTGTGTATTAAGTTCAACAGCAAGAAAAATCTGTGCTATGAAAGGGAAAGACAAAAAAAGACATCTCCTTATTATCAGCTACTGGTAATACAGAAATTACAGAAGTTGAAAGAGCAAACAAAATTTAAAAATTAATAATAGTCAATTCTAATAATTCTATGGGTGTGTCATCATCTAGTAAGCTATCATTAGCAAAAAGTGAGGAAGAAAATCATTATAAAATATTATGCACCTTCTGGGTCAGACAACATGAAGCTCAGATATTATTTATTCAAAACAAGGGGCTCAAGAAGTCATTTATAATTTAGATTAGGTCTAATAAATAGTTGAAAAATACAGGATAGTGGGCCAGGGATTTGGATCTGTGGTTCTAGCACCTGTCTTTGCAAGTGCAAGGACCCAGGTTCGATCCCCGAGTAACCACATACAATACTGGTTGTGGAGACTCACGCCCAGCAGCAGCCAGTACCACATACCAGAGTGCTAGACGTGGTGGCTCATGCCTGTAATCCCAGCACTCGGAAAGCAGAGGCAGGAGAATTGCTGTGATGTGAGGATGAGGCCAGCCTGAACTACAAAGTGAGACCCTGTCTAAAAAAAAAAAAAAAAAAAAAAAAAAAAAAAAAAAAAAAAAATATATATATATATATATATATATATATATATATATATATATATATATACACACACACACACACACACACACACACACATACACATACAGGATAGTGAAACACCAGCTAGGACATCCATCATCAACATTTCCACCATCAAATTTACTAGGCAGATATTTTATTGAAATCACGTCACCCACAGGAAAAAGGTAAGGCCAACACAACCGTGTAGTGTGTTGTTCGAAGAAAGTAATGCAAAAGGTATTGGTCAAGAGACTAGATCCTACTCTCCAGATTGTGCCACTGCATTTCAGGTATTAAGAGGTACCCTACACAGATAAGTATGAATAAATTTGATAAAGTTATCATTTTTGTATTTCCTCTGATAAAATGAACCAAAAGTGTGCAATTTTTGGTCATCTTGTGCTGGAATAACTGGATTGGTTTAAATCGTATAAAATTTCAAGTTTAGATTTCCAACACAGCACTTGTAATTTCTCCCTGGAGTTTCCCATGCTGTGAATGGTACCAGTACCCATGCAGTTACCAACACACCTCCAGTGCCGTAGTGTTCTTGCCTTCTGTCTCTGGCTCATGAAGTCCTCTTGGCTCTAACACAGGACATTTTCCTAAAATCTTTCACCTCCCTCCCCTTCCTCCATGATGGACCCTTCCCCACATAACTCCTAACACATCTCCCAGATTTTTATTTAACCACCACAGCTTTCTTCAGAAATCATAGCACCTGTCATTTTGCCTCCCTGTCCACCTGTTGGCCTCTCAAACATTTTGTTGTTGCCCAGTGTGTTCTACCCATTCGTGCCACTGCTGGTGACATCTCCCCTCTGATATGCTATCATTTTCCTCTTTGTTCATGGAGCATCAACCTTGCTGGAAACTTCTGGCCCCCCAAAGATGCTCAGCGCTTGTGCTGTACCTGTGCCCCGGAGACACTCTGAGGGCTCTCTGCTTGTCCCTCAAGTCTCTGTGCAGATGCCGGCTGCCTCAGCTGAGCTAGCTCCTCAGAGCTTTCTTAGCTAATTACTCTTTTTTTTCCCAAACATCTAATTATCTACAATCATCTTCTTATTCATTTTTGTCCTTAACAATTTCATGTTTCTCAGTGTCCATGACTACAGGGGTCTCATCACCATGGACCTAGCATTCGAGACCCCATGCACGTTCTTGTAGAATAATCATCATTGAGTAAATGAATTGTTTAAAAGGAACTATTCCCAAGAAAAAATGGAAATGGTTGGGACCCACCCTATGTTTTCTGTGTGGATAACACTCAATTTCATGGGTATATTTTCTTTACACCTATGTGACAATGTAATCCTTGAATCATCTGGTCAATATTGCCTTCTGAACCATAAGATACTGGGTTATAAATTATACTAAGTATCATACTAAAGATTCAAAGAGAGGTTTGTTATATACAGAAAGTTGGTTTCTCAAGCTGTTTACTTCATGTTGCTATGACACATTAGACAGCAACTTCCTTTTGTTCCACTCATGAATTGTGGATAATAATCTCTGCCTCCTTGCAAGGGTGAGTCAAAGAAAGAAAATATTGGTTATATTAAAACTTTCCAGGAGGTTAGTTCTGTTAGCACTCTAGATAGTGTCTTGCTTACATGTGGAAGTGGTGATTAGTATACAAAAGCCAGGCTCTCCTTGTCAGGACCACTGCTGTGCATTTTTTAATCCTCCAAAGGTTGGGGGGAGGGCAGGGAAGCACAGACTGCCAGGAAATGTATCTATGCAAGGAATTAAGCATATACTATAATATACTAAAATATACAATCATACACTTTCCTGGTTATTCATACTAAAGCATATTATCAATGTAACCAATGGTCAATATACTGGAAATATTATAACTTTCACTTAGTTTTACATATGTTAGCCCCAAAGTGTACAACTTTTTTTACCTTGAAAAGGTTGAGGTGAGGGCCGAGAATTTGGTTCAGTGGTTCCGGCGCCTGTCTTGCAAGCGCAAAGGCCCAGGTTCGATCCCTGGTAACTATATACACTACTGGGTGTGAAGATTCACACCCAGCAGCAACCAGTATCACATACCACAGTGCCAGACATGGTGGCTCACTCCTATAATCCCAGCACTCAGGAGACAGAGGCAGGAGGATTGCTGCAATGTGAGTTTGAGGCTGAGCTCAGGGCCAGCCTGAACTACAAAGCGAGACCCTGTCTCAAAAAAAAAAAAAAAAAGAAGAAGGTTGAGGTGGGGTTCAGTGTTTAGATTAAACTTTTTTTCTTTTTCTTTAGGCAGGATTTTGCTTTGTAGTTCTGTCTGGTCCTGAATTCACTATGTAGCCCAGGCCAGCCTCGAACTCTCAACAGTCCTTCTGCCTCTGCCTCCAAGTTCTGGGATTACAGACGTGAGTGACCAAACCCAGCATTGTGCTATATGGTACCAGAGCTTGAACTGGGGACCTTGTACTTGCCAGCCACATGTGGGAACCACTGAGCTAAATCCTTGGCCCTAGATTTAAATGTTTCAATCAGGGCACACTGGATGGATTCTCGAAGCTGGGAAAGCTGTCAAAAAACATTACTCAGGTCCTAGAAAACAAGGTATGATCAGTGAGCATTTGAAAGAACATCAAAAATGGCTAAATAAATGTGGTCCTGCTTGTGTCTTGTCACATCCACAAATGAAGCAACTTCACAGCACAGTCACAGAAAATGCTTAATGTGGAAATGAATAAGACATTCTAATTTGACATAATCATTATTTAAGTTATTTTATTATTACATCCCCTTCATGATCTTTTTGACTTGAAAACATGCTACATCAGTGGAATATTAGTCAAATCATCCTCAGAAAGGAAAAGAGATTACTAGATTCAAATATAATTATACATGTGGCTGGCTTTTATAAGGAATTGTGCCATAAAGCTTTAGGAAGCAAAATTATTTTGTTATGGGAGTGCTATAGGATTAAATGCAACTAATGTGTATATATAAATAATGTACACAAATTAATCATGTACGCTAATTATCAAAATATCTGCAATGGGGCCCATAATGATATACATGATATAAGTAGTTTTAACTGCACATGTTGTTAAAGTTTTTCATTGCAATGCAGTAGTTTTAGGTGGAAAAAGCTAGTCTATACTTAATTTTTTTAGAAAAATAATATGCAAAGATATTTACTATAAATACATACATTCGTTATGAAATAATTCAAGTTTACAATACATCATCAGTGTCTATTAGGAATTTGAAAGATTAACAGTACATATTTGAGTTTTTACATAATTTCAAGATATTGTTACATACAAAAAACAATTAGTGTAAAATTGAGGAGCTAGATATTGTGAAGAATACATTACTGAAGTTACCATTATCTGATTGTGTTGAGAAATAGAATAATTTTTGTGAGAAACGAGGTCAGAGGCTAAAGGACCTGGGTCTAATGATAAACCTGTCTTTGGTGCCATCTTGTGGTAAAAATACTTATTCACTTTTTTCAAAGTTAATACACATTCAACATTTTGAAAGATGTTTAAAAATTGGAAATTGGAATCAAATAAATCTATCTAGTAAGGTTTTAAAATCCAAAATATTTTAAAATTGGTTAAAAACCAAGGGAAGGGGAAAAAGGAAAAAATATTACTAAAGATTTATACACATTTTTGTCCAAAATTTGTAAATTTTGAAACAATCTGTCCAATAGATTATATTTTAGCTGTATTTATTCTTGTTATTATTTTAACTTTTGTACATCAGCTTCATTTCTAGATGGAGGACCTTTCTTATATTTTCTGCTTGTGTGAGTTTCTAAACATGAACTTGTTCAGTAGTGAAGACTGAACCCAGGGCCTTTGTACTGAGAAACAGTCTCATTTTTACAACTGTATATTTTGAGACTGGGTTTTGTAACTTATTAATTTTCTCAAGTTAGGCTTGGACCTGTGATTCTCCTGCCTCAGCCTGCCAGAGTGGAAGGATTATATGTGTGTAACATCACACCTAGCTTCTAAAATAATTGAAGCAGGCGTCAAGAGAACACCTGTGGATTTATTTTCTATATTCTATAACATCCTTACTTATCTATGTGTTCTGAAGTTACTGAGTGAAGGAATTTATGCAACAACTTTTGTTGACCCAGTTTCCCATTTTATGTACATTTTAAGCAAGGTAGCTTGGCAAAAAATAAAATATTTGAGCTTTACTATGCTGCAAAGTCCAGAGTTAAGTAAATATTTTAGCAAACCCACTCACTCAGAACTTGAATTCACCTATTTTGGCCCCAGGATTACTGTCAGATTGCTCCCTCATACGAACTAAGGTGAATTATTGAATATTGCTAACTTCAAAATTATTTTCAGAAAGAAAATATTGGATCAGATAAATTCCAAACATCTTTATTTCATCTTCAGAGTAAAATTCTACCAAGGAGGAAAAAAAATGTGACGTTTCTAAAAGCCATGTCCATATATTACATGGAATTGGAATTTCATTAATTATCCAATTAATTTAATTACTTTAGATGTTTACTCAGTTTTTCATAATATCATTTACCCACATTAATGTGACTATATCGATTAATTTAAATGGCTAGCTTCCACTTGGCTATGTTTACTTGGCACTGTAAGTGACAGAGAAGTAAAAAGAGAGTGTATGGTAATCCCAACTAGTATGTTTCTCCATGTAAACACCATGTTTTAAAAAAATACTACATAAACCCCATTGCGTTAATCATGATGTACATGAATGAGCAAATATTTGAGACATATGGTCAGAAATTTAGCCAATTCTATTAATCCATTTTAAAATATTGACTGTGTCTGTTGTGTGCAAGGCATTTTGGACAAGTGTAACATGTTGTGTTCCTTCCCATTGTTTACTGTTGTAAAAAATGCTTTCAAAGAACATATTGGTTTGCTCCTTCTGAGAAGTTTCTATTGTTTCTTTAAGCTGCAGCTGCAGATTTGAGATTCCACTGAAAAATGGGTAGGAACATTTTATGGCTCTTGACGGACATTGTCAACTACTTTACAAAATGATTTCAGTATTGCTGTTGTCTGATTCCTGTATCTATCAGGTTAAAAGTTAGGCTGTTCCTTCTTCTACTTGTTTGCTGAGGGGAATTTGAATCTTGATTTAATTTAAATTTTTACTTTGTGTAATCCAAAGATATTTGTATATATACCCTCGTCTGTGTTAGAAATTAAATCTTCTCAAGAGTCTCATAAACTGATACCGTTAGCAAATACGACTCCTATTGGGTCATTTGTCTTTAGATTGTTTTCCTTAATAGTTGAATTTCATTTTTCTCTGCTTTCGGACTTACAAATTCACCTTTATCTCTTCTGGATTGTTGATAGATACTTAACTCTAATTTTAGTTGCATACGGTTTTGTTTTAATCTTTTCTTTTTAACCCATAAATAACTTTCATATTTGCCCAAACTAATTTGCTCCCAGATTTCAAATAAATTGTGTCAGCACTACTTTCCTCATCATATGACTCATCATTTGTCTCACCAGATCAGTACCTGTGGAGAAGGGGACTTATCTATGTGCTCTGAAGCTACTGAGTGAAGGAATTTATGCAACAACTTTTGTTGCATCACTATTTAGGATTTGCCTGTCACTTACCATGAAGAGCTATAATTTTAATAAGTCTTTGTTCCTTGATAAACTGACATTCACAACTTCTGATGTCAATTCTATGTATCTGACTTCGGTACTTTTCTCCTTCGCTTATTTCAGTGCTGAGGTGTGTCTTGTGTATGTTTGATGTTAGAGGCGGAGTTCAAGGCTCTGGAAACCTGAGAGTTCTTTCTCATGACAGAATTTTCCCTGATAAAAGCATATTTTCTGAGGCTTTTATGAAACATTGTACCAATTAGCAGAGAGACTCTGACTCTACAGCAACAACAAAAGTGAGTTTTCAACAAATGTCTCGAACAGATGGCAAAACTACAAAGAAAGTCTTGCTTTTTCCATGTAGGTGATTGACCGTCTTTCTGGACTGGAAAAGGAATGATTTCAAAGTCACACTTTTCCGTCCTCCAAGATTATTGTGTGCTCTGTGTGGATGAACACAAGCCTGCTGCTCAGCAGAACAGCCCTGCTGCTGTCTTAAAACACGCACAGAATTCAAGGACAAGAGACCTTGGGACCCTGGTAATAGATCTTGAAGGTATATTTAGTATTCATACTCCTAGTCTCAAGTTAGCATTCGAAGAGAAAAACAGAACAGGCATATGAATATAAACTTGGTTATAAATACTACTCTTATCATTAAACATTGCCTATTTGAAAACATTCCCAGGATAAAAGCAGTGATTTATTTGTTTGGTGAGGTGGGCATGGAAATTTTCCTCCTTCTTGCTAAATAGTCTCATTTGCATTCTTTGTGTTCAGTAAATTCAAAGCCCTAGGGAATACATTTTCCTTCCAATAACTCAATGTGGTTTACATTAGTCCTTAATAAATATATTATGATCCGCTATAGACCTCCGTTTGCAGCTCTAGAAATCACTGTGCGGCTTCCTGCCCACCACTTCCAGATGAACAAACAGGCTATGGCTCACCAGGTGAATAACTGTGTATCTTTTAAAATTAAATTATTATCTTTTTAAAAATTAATCCTCTTCACTTGTACACCAACACAAACAGAGTGCTGACCTCTGGTAAGTGGTTTGAAAGGTTATTCACTGTGGTAGGGACATTTTCAAGTCATTTCTCAAATGCGTTTTGTGAACCAATCGGATTCTGTTGCTGCGGAAGGAGAAAGTACCACAAAAGCATTTAGGCCAGGCCTTCGTTGAGTGTTAGGTCCTTAGTTGAGTTTTAGGCAAAATTATCTAAAACAGTTGGACTTTTTGAGCTTCCCCATAAACTGTAAACTTCTCTTTTGCTCTTTTGCAAGGAAAAGATGTCAGTGATATTTTAGTGGCACAACACTGACATCCAATGGAGAAACAAATTAAAGCTTGCTTAATCCCTTTCAAAAGACAGAAAGAGTTATTTATTCTATTTCTAAGAAATTTTCCACACTGAAGAATTAATTCAGTTTTAGGCCATGTAAGTTTGTGTCTCTATACTGTCCCTTCAAAGCAACACTGCAGTTTTCCATGTAGATGTAGAATATGTCAAAAGGTTTCATTTGTAATTTTTTTTGTTGCGGTTGATTATCAGAAATGCAAGACATGCAAATACATGTGTCTGTTCTACTGGATATGGTCAGTAAGTTAATAAAATCATTTGCTTGCATATAATTTTAACATGACACTAAAAACAACTTAAAAGATGAGTCGCTCCATGTTGGGTTGATTTCCTAATATTTCAAATGAGATGTGTTTGAGCAGTGAAGAGAACGTGGTGGAGCAATTAGTGCTGGTTCGTAAGTCAGGGTCTGTGTGAACAAATGCTTCTAAGAGCCACTGACAAGTCTGCAAATGTAGCAGGGAAATAGAGCAACATGCCTGAAAAATGTAAAGCTCTGGGTTCTGGAAAATGAATATAGATTTTTAAAAAGACATCGATATTAGTGGAAGGCAGAACTCTAAGCTACCATTTTCTTGGCATCGTGAATATTACCCAGAAGCTTGAGTACTTATTCAAAATCTAGATAATTTTCATGGAGAGATCAAGAGCCACATTGAAATGTACTGGAAAGCACCCATGTAGATATCTTTGTGTGCATATGTATGTGCACGTGCGTTTTTCATTCATCATGTCTCCTCACCTTTGACAATGGAACCACGGATCACTGTGAGTTCCCTGTGGTTCAGGAGGAGAAAGTCTTTGCCGCTGACAGAAATGTGCTGGTTTCTGAGTGCTGTCCAATCTGAGTTAACTGTCCATTCCCATGATGATGAATGCAGGGATCAGAACAAGGACACCACAGGAGCTGTATTTTCAGACCCTGTCACAGTTCCTAATCCTTTAGGACATGAGGTTCACACTTGGCTCTCTGCATCCCAGGCTCCATCTCTATCTGGAAATAGCAGTCCTGGATCTATTAGTTGCTGGAGTTGATCCAACCATCTGTACAGGGAAACTAGGTTTAAGGTTCTATATCCCTGTTGCTCCTTATGCTAGGAAGAACCTGAACAGTGGAGTAAAACCCATACTGTTGACTGGCATAAGAATTTTAAAGAAATTCAGGATATACTTCTTGGCAACCAAGGAAAAACGCTACCAGAATGTAAGTCTATCTATTGCACAAAGAATCATTTCACAGAATTCCTCTTGGAGGCTGGAAAAGAAGGCTTGTGCTATGTTGTCTGTGCAGGGAAAGAGATAGAACAACTAATATAAAAAATGAAACAGAGTAAAACAAAAAATCCTGAACGATTCACAAGGTAGAATCTATCAGCTGAGAGACTTTAGCAGCGGATTTAGTGATCTTGAACACATCACATTCTTATATTTCTGCTTCCTCCTGTGTGATAAAGGAAGTGAACTCTTTAACACAAATCAAACTCGTGATAGGTTATGGAGCGTCCTGTTGTAGAAACTACATTTACTAATTTCAGACAATCTACTCAAAGTCAATCAATAAAAACACAGAATGAGAATGGACAACAAGGAAACAATTACCCAATATTACACTAAGTGCATAATATATGTATACTCTATTACTCCTTCCTAATTGAAAGTTTTTGTTACATAGATATCATGCACAATGATTTTGTTCTTTTTTATGTTTTAATTTTGGTCATCAACTAAGGATATGAATTTGGCTTTTCCATTTTTCCTCTTGTTTCTGTTGGAAAAGTTTTAATGAAAAATAAGAGTTTAAGACAGCAGGACTCTGTAAGTGAAAGTTTATACACTGAGATGTGGACAATCAGATTTACTGCAGTTTTTTTTTTTTAACCCAGTCAACAATTCTATTAAACAGGAGATAAGTGTTGTATTACTCCTGTGTAGCAGGACCATGGCATGTACATTTTTCTGTTCTGAAAAAATATGAACACTGGGTTATTTGAGCCAGGAGCGGATAAAGAGTGTTGGATGATTTTAAACATAATGTTAACTAGCATATTTTTTTTTAGCCTTGAGTCTCACTCTTTGCATATTTCAACTGAACAAGATGATGTTAGGCAGAGAAAAACTGAGATGAACAACTTTCAGACTGAATTTGAGATTTACTGCTCCTGGAAGTCCCCCAGAACTCAAGGAACTCGAGTGGAATTTTCTCCTTTTACTGTCACAGCAGCTCAAGAACCCAGTCTGGTATTTGTTCCATGTCCTAGGAAATTAGAAGTTATTAAGTTAATATCTGCTCTTGACAAATGTCAGGCATTTCAAAAGCTGATCAGCTTAGTCAGCTGATGAGAAAGATAAAATTTTGAAGCAGTCACTGACTGAAACAAAAATGAGTGTCTTCACTTTATTACTGAGTTAAAAGTAATCCATGGTGGAAAACCGATTTTAGTGGATAATTTGGTGGAGAGAAGGTATGCAAGGAGCCATACAGGCCAAATACAAACATGGTGAGTGAGTTGGTGAGATTCAAAACACACATGGAGAAGTGACTGCATGTTGGATGCAACACAGCAATACCGTCTGCCAGCTTCTTTACTCTCTGCTGTAGTGTCTGGGTTATTAGTCAGGTTAAATTAAGCTGCACACACATCCGGGAACAGTGGTGGTGGTAGTGCTGGGAGAGCTTTCTTTTAGGACTGTTAAGGAATTTTCCTCACACACACATAGTGCTTATTATTTTTTCTCTTTGCTATAACTGAATGCAATCTATCCTATTTTTAAATAATGGCTTTATATTTCACTCAAATATATATTCTATTTTTCTGCTTGGTAAAACCATGAATATTTTAGAACATTATCCTGTAGGAACTATAGGCTATAGTCATCCTTTGCTTTTCTGGGACAGACTGTGGCTACATTCAGTGTTACTTTGTCACTGGATCCTTCCATAGCCATCTAAGATGAGGGTCTTTTCAGTTTTTAAACCTGTGGATGGCAATGGCTAGAGATTACATCACCTAAAATATCACAAACTGCTTAACAATGTGTAAAGATTTACATTATGATACTAGTGAGAGTCAAAGATGAAGACTAAGGGTTGTGTTGCATGTGACAACCTGCATCACACAATGGACCGTTTTTGCACACTGGCTTCCAGAGGAATGAAAAAAGCAATGTGTTCTGATTGCTGTCTTCCCTCATTTCTATAAATGTTTCATAGATGAATATTCTCTATAAGAATATTCTTCCCCTTACTATGGACAATAGAGAGATGAGTATTCTTTTACATGAAAATAGTTTAGTATTATTACCAAGCCCTAATACAAGTCTTAATAAAGAAGAACCCTGATTATCTATTTCCTAGCAGAAAGAAGAGTTGTAAATAAAATACTCTAAAGTGGGCATTATTGTGGCAAGTTAAATGTTTCCGTGCAGCTATTAGTGTGTAATAATTTGAATGTACCAGCTTGTTTTTCTTTAAGTTGCAGGTGGGCCTCATGCCTTGGAATTGTGAGGCTTGCTTCCCTGGCTGCTGTTGCATAAAAGCACATGCTTTGCATCTCTCTGATGCTAACGATACTCTTAGGCTGAGGTATGACCTGGCTCACCTTGTAGTGGAGTGGAGCAGCCCCACCAGCCAGGTACATGCCCTTTTCAGGCTCTTAATTTTTATAACAGGATGTCAGCCCAGTCCGGCCTGACAGCCTACTGAAGCATGCAGTCCTACACTTAACTCCTACATAAAAGCCACTGAGCTCAAGGTCCTTTCCAAGAATCTGCTCTCCACCTTGTTGCCCTTTAGCAGCTTCCAGAAGCTTGGCTGAGGTATATCATCATCATAGAATACTGCATCAAGAGGATACTATCTATTCACTCAACTGGATCTGTATTTTTCAAATGTTTCTGCAGTAGCAGCATCGTTTTATCTAATGGGATTTTCAAACAGCTCAATAAATAAAATGGATTCTTAAAAAAAGCTACCCCCAGGATTCCCATTTAACTGAGATGGAAACCCTGGTGTCTTCAGTGAAACTCACAGCTGTACATTGAAGGCAGTGGAAATGATTGCTGTAACTGGGGTACACACCAACAGTCTCCAGGGGCTCACTTAGTCATATTCACATCCATCACATGTATGTCTATCTATGCATATGTTTCTCATATATATTTACACATCTATATGTAAAGGAGATGCATATCTCAGAGGCATTATTCAAATATGATCTCTGTGCAGAATACTGTGCTAGTGAAAGACTTTGCTTTTAGGCCTCTAGTTTGCAACACCTAAATATTCTAAAATGTATCTCTAAATAGTCATTCCCTGGCACTCACCTCAGGCTTACTAAAACATCATCCTTGGGAGTGAAGCCCATGATTCTATTAAAATTTGATGATTAAGACAGAAAAACCATAAATGCACGTTACTACATGAAGGAAGTCAGTAGGAAAAAGCTACAAATTATACTATTGAACATTCTTGGTAAAGGTGAAACTACAGAGACTGTGAAAAAATCAGTGGCTATTAGAGGTCTGATGGTGTTTTAGAGATACTGCTCCACATAACACTAATTACAGATACAAATCAATACACAGTTGCCAAAATCCACTGAATGTACAACACTAAGAGTAAACCTAATGAAATTCACTATATGAACTTTGCATGATAAAATGTCAAGATAGTTTAATCTATTATAACAACTTTGCCACGGTGGGACAGGATGTTGGTCATGGGAGATGGTCTGTGTATGAAGAAATGGGATACATGGAGAATCTACTTCAATTAGGTGAGCACTCCAAGCACTACACTTGATTGTGGATGCAAGTGTGCTTTCTTTTAATTAGCCTGCAGTCTATAGAGTTAACAGAAACTATCCTCTAAGTTTGTTCTTGGACATAGTAATAGTTAAGCTTTTATGGAACAACTCTAAAATATCTTTCGGAATACGGCCAGTTTTGCAAGTAGTAGCATTCTCTTTGTGTGGGATACTGATTAACTTGGAGCCAAGTTGATGGGTTATATTTCTAAGTGGGCTACCACTCCAGGATTATGCTACACTTGCTCCTGGCTCCACTATACTGTTTCTCATCTAAAGTTCCTTCATCTACTTCTTTTCTTCAACTATTTAAATTTCATCTATCTATCAGTTATCTAACTATCTATCTTTCTATCTATACGTGTGTGTTTTTGGATTCCTCACATTATAATAGTTATATTGTATATTTACTGAGATGATTAATTAATTAATGGTCTCCTTGAGTGGAAATGCCCATCTAGTTGAGTCAATGTGGGTCCGGGCATGGAAGACCCACAGAAGGAGGTTCGTTGCTGGAAGGGTACAAAAGGAAAACAGGAGGGTGGATTTCGTGCTGATTTCCCTCAGAAGGGCTTCCTTGCTGCCGCTTCAACCTACTTCTCCTCAAGAAGCTCCGGCTGCGCTCTCTGGTCTTCACCTCCGCGGTGGCTGCTGTTCCCTGGGGAGAAGCTCTGGCTCTCAGCGCGAAGTCCTCCAGCGCTTGCCTTCCAGCAGAACCTTTCAACCTTCCTTCGCGGATTCCTCAGTCTCCCGACAGGGAATTGCACAGGGCATGGGTGTGGGATGCAGGCCGTGGGCTGGGCTCCTACGGGATGTCGCCGTTGGATAGAGGCCCTCAGCTAGATTGTTCCAATCTCCAGTGCGCTGACAGATCCCTTGCACTCCACTGCATTTGACTCTGTGGCCAAATATTTTAAACTGATTTTGTAAATTTCTGTGTCCTGCGTTAAGTCTCTTCTCTTGCAAACACCGAGGAAGGCAGCAAGTTATCTGCAGAACATAAGATACTTGATCTTTCTGGAGGGAGAAATAGCAAGATGGGAGGTCCACTCCCATCTTCAAAATAGAATGATACTATGCAGAAATGACATAATATTTCTGAAATGTTAGCAGAGGGCCTGGCACACAGCAAGATCTCAGTAACTAAATGCAACTTAATAGTGAATAGTTTATGTCTAAGATAATACATACCACATTAGAGTTAATGAAAATGATTAATTCTGTTTTGGGAGCTAATAGCTTTATTCTTTACTTTATAATTTTATTTTTAACTTGCCAAAGTATTATGAAGTGAATTACCATCATCATCACATTTCGTCTCTAAGTACTTCCAGTGGGCAACTTTAAAAGAGGAAGGATCCCACTGAAAATAACACTACCACATCTGAAAAATATAATTCCTTTGTCACCCAGTAGACTCCACTGTCAGGTTTTGCCAATTATCCCCTAAATGATTTTTATAATTTGTTTGTTCAAATAAACACTTTTAAATGGGAAATGATTACTGAGTCGCTTTTCATATAATGTAAGCATCATCTGGCCATCTTCAGGCAATTAATTTTATGCAAGTTGGCCAGGGAAGAAGACAAATGTTAGGCAAATGGGAAGGGCAAGAAAAGCCCTGGGCAGACTGGGGTGCCTCGCAGGAGAGACGCCAGAAAGAGCTGTTTGTGGCCTTCGGTTTTCTGCAGTTGGACTCTAGAGTCACAGGAGAAGGACCTGTGCTTTGAGATTCTTTCAGCAAATGATAAAGCAATGAACAGCAGTGCAAACCTGGGAGCTGACACCACTGGACAGAGAATTTATGGCTCTGTGGGAAGAGGCTGGTCTCTCAGCTTACACATCTGCTTATTCAGCTCGATAGATTTTGGCTTTTGTTTCATGAAGTTCCAGTGTGGGGAATATGTTCAGCTTGTGAACACATTGGAATGGGTTGTACACTTCACAAAAGGTGAAAATATGAGAGTACAGAAAGCAAGGACACTGTTTGCCTGAAAGTTACTAATATTCCTGTGGAATGAATTACATTAAAAGTAAAAGAAGGAAGCACCAGGAAAATCCTCTAATAAGAAATGTAGTCAAAACACATGGTAAATGCTTAAATTTTCAAAAATTACTGCAATGAAAGATCAGTGACACTAACTTCCCTCACAATACCCTTCCACCCAGCTTCCAACCACACTGGTTGTGCCACTTTGTTTTTCTAGTACCAGACACCAAACTTGGGCCGTGGTGCTTGCCAGGCTGATGCTGTGCCATCGAGCTACACTCCTGGTCCTACAGCGACATTTTGTGAAGCAATTCTGGATGTCCTTTATTGTCTTTAGTGATGCTATTATGGTCACCTTGGTGTCCTGAATCCACCCAAAATGTTTACCTTGTAACCTTAATAAAAGTCATTGCCTTGAAATGTTGGAGACAAAACCCAGTTGGAATCATTTTAAGAAAAAAATGGGGGAATGGAGATGTAAAATTGAATTAATTAATGTAGAAAACTCATTATGTGGATTGGTTTCTTTTACAGACAAAACTCTATATCTATCTATCTATCTATCTATCTATGTATATATGTATTTATATACTGGGCAAAGTGGAAGATAGATAAGTGGGAAGTAGAGAGAAGTTGAAATAATCCCCTATATTGCCTATCCCATTGTTTTGAAAATAATTTAACATATTTACTGGTTGATTTCATTTATGCTATTAGTTTCTTCTGATTAAAAAGGGAGTTTTGTGCTATGTTACTTAATTGTAAGAGAGAATCTTTTCTTGTCCATATCTCTTACTCTAAATAACTACCTTGAAAATAATGGCATATGTTATTGTACTTCTCTTAGTTTGTTATAAAATTTTGTTTTATTTTTTTCATGAAATAAAAAAGCTTAAAACGTTTACCTTTCATGGTAATTGTGTCTTTGAGGAAGAACCAAAAGTCCCACGTGTACCAAATCCAGTGAGTAAGAGGGGGAGAGAACACATGCAAGTGCTTGTAGGAGCCTGGCCTTCCACTTGGGGGCGCAGCAGTAGCCTTTACGATACAGCTGTACTCGAAACAATATAGCATCATAAAGAAATTCATAAAAGAGCACTTCAGAACTGCTTCAGAAACTAGCAAGAGTGATGGGTTGAGTGAATTCAAAGTGAGAAGGTCTATGCTGCAGTACATTAATGACAATGTGTTTTTAATATTTTTTTTATATTCAAAACTTTATTGGTACAATATATATACATATCATGATTGTACTTAACATTGAGAATTTGTACAAGTATATGGCCCAGTTTAATTATCATGTTTTCCCACTGCCTAACCCAGCCTGCAACCCTCTGCCCCATATACATAAGCTTTGTTTCCTTTTCTTATTACCATCAAAGTAATTTTCCACTTGTTACTTGCTCCATTTACTTCTGAATATTTTCTATTTCACAATATCTACTATATATTCTAGAACTTATTTACATCTTCATTTTCTCATATCAGGGAAAATACATGGTATTTACACATCTGTGACCTATTTATTTCACTTATGAGTATGTCCTCAAGGAACATTTGTTTGAGTATGAATGACTCAATCTTATCATTTTTAATTGCAGAATAATACTCCATTCTATAAAAGAACCACATCTTCTTTATCCAGTCTCCAGTCTCCAGTTGATGGACATTTGGGTTGTTTCCAAGATTTAGCAATCACAAATTGAGCTGCTACAAACATAGGTGCCCATAAGTTGCTGTGATATGAATCTTTGAATTCTTCTGGGTATATACCTAGCAGAAGAATATCAGAATCAAATAGAGCTGCTAATCCTAGTTTTTTGAGGAATCTCCACACTGATTTCCGCAGAGGTTGTATGAGTCTAGACTCCCACCAACAGTAGAGAAAGGTTCCTTTTCCTCTGCAGCCTTGCCAACATGTGTTGCTGGATAATTCTGAGATAGCAACCATTCTTTGTGGAGTGAGATGAAATTTCAGTGTTGTTTTCATCGGCATCTCTCAGATGACCAGTGATGTTGAGCATTTCTTCATATGCTTCTTAGCTGCTTTGACTTCATCCTTTGAAAAGTGTCTGTTCATTTCAGATGCCCATTTTTGAATTAGATCTTTAAATTTGGGTGGGCTGTTTTTTGTTTTTTTGTTTTTTTTTTAAGCTCCTTATATATTCTAGATAGTAGCCTTTTGTCTGAGAAATGGCTGGTAAATACTCTTTCCCATATTGTTGGTTGCGTTTTCTCTCTGTTGGTGGTCTCCTTTGCTATGCAGAAGCTTTTTAATAGAAGGAGATCCCATTTGTAAATTTCTTCTGTCAGTTCTTGTGCTATAGAGGTTTTGTTCATAAAGTCTTTCCCAAAGCCACTGTCTTCAAGAGTTTTACCTAACTTGTTTTGCAGCAGGTTTAGTGATTTCAGATTAATACATGGTGAAAGAGATAGATCTAGCTTTAGTCTTTGGCAGGTTAAAGCCCAGTTTTTCCAGCACCATTTTTTTTTTTTAAGAGGCTATCTTTCCTTCATTAAGGGAATCTGGCTCCTTTGTCAAAGTTGAGGTGGTTTAGTGTGTCTGGAGTTGTTTCTGGGTCTTCTAATGTATTCCACTGATCCTCGTGTCTGTTACTTTGCCAGTACAATGCAATTTTTTTTTTTTAAATCACACTGGCTTTGTAGTATAGTTTCAAGTTTCAAGCTGGGGATTGCAATATCCCCTGCCATGTCGCTGTTGCTTAGAATTGCTTTTGCTATTCACATGTCTTTTTGTGGTTCTAGATGAATATTTGGACTTTTTTCCTCTAGATCTGTGAAACATGTTGTTGGGACTTCAGTTGGGATTGTGTTGAATCTATATAGTAGCTGTTAGAGTATAGCCATTTTGATGATACTGGTTCTTCCTACCCAGGAACAAATGACATTCCATTTTCTGATATCTTCTATTTCCTTCTTTGGAGTGCTGTAGTTTTCAGGGTGGAGGTTTTTCACCTCCTTTATTAGACTGATTCCTATATATTTCATTTTTTGAATGGTATTGTGAAAAGGACTGACTCCCCAATTTGTCTCCCATTGAATCTGTTATTTATGTATACAAAGGCTATTGATTTTTGAGCACTAACCTTGTATGCCACTATGCTACTAAATTTGACAATTAAGTCTGTTTTCTGCTTGAGTTTTAAGGATCCTCCACATAGAGTATCATGTTATCAGCAAATAATGACAAATTAATTGAACTTCTTCATTTCCTATCTTTATTCCTTTTATTTCTTTCTCTTGTCTAATTGCTAAAGGTAATGTTTCCAGCATCATACTGAACAAGAGTGGTGAGTGTGGATATCCTTGTCTTGTTCCTGATCTTAGTGTGAAAGGTTTCAGTTTTCGACCATTTAGTATGATTCTGGCACTTGGTCTCTCATAAATAGCTTTTATTAGTTTGAGATAAAGTCCATCTGTTCCAATTTTCTTAGCGTTTTCATCATGAATGGATGTTGTATTTTGTCAAATGCTTTCTCTCCATCAATTGAGATAATTGCACGGTTTTTGTCCTTGAATCTATTAGTATAGTTTCACATATTAGTATATGTGAAATAGAAACTATTAGTATAGTCATTGTTTCACATATGTTGAAACATCCTTGCATCCCCAGGATGAATTTAACTTGTTCGCGGTGTATAATCTTGATAATTCTCTGTATTCTATTTGCCAGTGTCTTATTAATGATTTTTGCATCAGTGTTCATTAGGGAGATTGGCCTTTAGTTCTCTTTGTGGTTGAGTCTTTCTCTGCTTTTGGAACCAAGGTAATGGTTGCTTCCAGAAATTAATTTGGGAATACTGCTTCCCTTTTGATTTCATTAAAGTCTTTGAGAAATAGTGGCATTAACTCTTTTTAAAAGTTTTCTAAAATTCAGCAGTGAAGCCATAAGCATTAGAGATTTTCCTTGTTGGTATGTCTTTAAATATATTTTCAATTTCACAGATTGATACTGGGGTGTTTAACATTTTTAAATCCTCTTCATTCAAATTTGGAAGTTCATATGTGTCTAAGAATCTACCCATTTCTTCTACATTTTCCATTTTATTGAAGTACAGATTTTCAAATTAGGTATATGCTATCCGCTGGACTTCCACTGGGTTGGTGGTAATTTACCCCTTTTCATTTTGAATAGCATGGATTTGTGCCTTTTCCTTCCTTTGTTTGATAAGGTGAGATAAAGGTCTGTCAATTTTGTTTATTCTTTCGAAGAACCAACTCTTTGATTTGTTGATTTTTTGTATTGTTCTTTTAGTCTCTATTGCATTAATTTCTGCTCTGATTCTTAGAATTTCTTGCTTAGTATGAGCTTTAGGTTTGTCTTGCTCCTCTTATTCTAGTAGCTTGAGGTTCAGTGTTAGATGATTTATTTGAGCTTGCTCTGTTTTCCAGGTTTAGGCCTTCATTGTTATGAATTTCCCTTGTAGATCTGCTTTCATTATGTCCCATAAATTTCTTTATGTTGTATTGGTATTATCACTTAATTGTAAAGACTATTTAATTTCTTCTATGACCCATTGGTTGGTCAGCAGAGTGTTGTTCAATTCCCATGTGTTTGTGACAATCCTGAAATTTCTTTTGCTATTTAGCTCCAATGTCAAGGCACTGTGGTGTGACAATATACAGGGGATAACTTCAATCCCTTTGCACTTACTTAAACTCGTTCTATGAACTAGCACGTGGTCCATTTTGGAGAATGATCCATAAGCAGCTGAGAAAATTATGTATTCTGTCTTTCTGGGGTGAAACATTTCATAGACATCTATTAAGTCCATTGGTTGAAGGGTTTGGTTTAGATCAAGTATTCCCTTATTGATTTTTCTGTCCAGTTAATCTGTCTCTTTGTGAGAGAGGGGTATTGAATCCTCTACTATTATTGTATGGTGCTTATCTTTCTTTTCATGTCTATTAATATTTGTTTTATATAGTTGGGTGCATTAGAATTTGATACACAAATATTTAAGGTTGTTATTTCTTTCTCTTGGATTTTTCCCTGTACAAGAAGATAGTGGCCTTCTTTGTCTCTTTTTATCAGTTTTGGATTGAAATCTATTTTGTCTACAGATAAAACAGTCACTCCTGCTTTTTTTGCAGTTTCTTGTCACATGGAGAATTGTTTTCCATCCCTTTACTTTCAGTCTATGGTTTTCATTAGGTGTGTTCCTTGTGCACAGCAGATTGTAGGATCTTGCATCTTGATCCATTCTGCCAGTCTGTGTCTCTTAATTGGTGCATTGGGTCCACTGACATTAATGGTTATGACCGACATAGACAGATTTAGTGCTGTCATGTTTTCCTGTTCTTGGCTCTTTTGTTCTTTGCTTTTGCCCTTTTCCCATCTGTTTATTGTTTGACCCAATGGGTTGACTCTCTGAGTCTCATGGGTTTGTAACTTTCATTGTTTTTCTCCAAGATATTATTTAGAATGTTTTAGAGTGCAGGCTTTATATTTATGAAGTTTTTCAAGTGTTCATTGTCATGAAAGTATCTTATTTCCCCCTTGATTTCGAAGGATAGTTTTGCAGGATACATCAGTATGGGTTGGATGTTGTTTTCTTTTAGGACTTGAAACACTTCACCCCAGGCTCTTCTTGCATTGAGTGTTTGGGTTGAAAAGTCTGCTGTGATCCTGATGGGCTTCCCTTGGTATGTAATTATTTTCTTTTCACTAGCTGCTTTCAGGATTGCATTCTATTTATTTATTTATTGGATATCTGGGACCTATATAATTATATGCCTAGGTGTAGATTTTTTCATGTCATGGGCATGTAAAGTTCTGTATGCTTCATATTTTGGTATGCCCAATTCCTTTCCTTTGCCTGCAATTTTTTTTTGTCATTATCTCTATGAATAGTCTTAATGTCTTTTATATTGTCTCCTGCTTCCTCAGTGACTCCAATCAATCTTATGCTATTCTTCTTTGGATCATCTAGGAGTTGTTGGATTGATTTGTCATGATCCCTTGCTATTTTCTGGACTTTATGCCTTTCCTGTTCATTGGCTGCAATTCTGTCTTCTTGGTCTGAAATTTGGTCTTCTGCCATATTCATTCTACCAAGCAAGCTTATGCTTTATTTTTTGATTACCTGGACCTTTACTTGTAGCTGTTTAAAAGGTTCCATTGCTTTTGCTTTCTCTGATTCTATCAACTCCTTGATTTCCTCTTTAGCTTTTTTAAAAAAATTTTTTATCGTTATTGGTACATTACACACATGCATCATGATTGCACTCCATAATGGGGATGTGTACCAGTATAAGACACAACTAATTCTCATTTTTTCCCATAGCCCTACCCACCCTACCACCCCCCCATATACATAAAATTTGTTTCCTTACTTTTTTGTTATAATCGCATTATTTTTCCCCCTTCACCCTATTTTACTTTGAGCATTTTCTATTTCACAATATATAACATACAATTCTAGGACTCATTTACATCTTTATTTTCTCTTTAACTTTATTAATCATAGTGTTAATCTCTGTTTTCACCCTAGAGATCAGTTCTGATTTCCATTTTATTAGATCTCCTTTGGTTGCCATTTCACAAAGTCCTGATTGACTGAACTTCAGACTTCTCCATTTCCCTTCCCCCTAAATTACCTTGGGGTAAATATTTTTGCATCCAAAATTTTGCATTTTTCCTCATCTCTGAATCTTTGTCACTACTGCTGTTTTTGGCTATACTTTCCTTGCTGCCTGATGATGTTTGTTGCAAATCCCTTTCTTCCTAATATTCAGGATCCTTAAGATATCAATATTTCCTGGATTGTTCTTCTTGGGTCTGCAATGAGCCCTAAACAACCCTAGTTCTGGTTCACCATGGAAAGTACTCAAACAGCACCATTAGATCACCTTGTTTGAAAAGCACCAAGCATCAATAGTAACATAGCCCAAGGAATGGCAAATTGTGGCAGTCACTACTCTGACACCTTTCATGAGCTAGACCCATGGTCATATGCTTAGACTTAAGGCTAAGCACAAATGTGTTGAAAAAATTCAGGCATCATCGTTTGGTATTAAAAAGGTTACCAGAGAGTTGAGTTGTAGACAGATAGGAGAGGGAGAGATTAGAAATTGGATTAGAGGATATCTAAAGATCACAGGACCTTGGGGGACTGAGATAGGGTACAGGACAAGACACATACAGGGCAAATATAAAATAGAATAGATTAGTGGCAGTGGGGCCACTAGCAACTGTATTCACCCTTCTGTAAGAGGGAGAGAAGGAAAAGAAAAACAGCAATCACAATAACAAAAATAAAATAAAATAAAATAAAATAAAATAAAATAAAATAAAGTCCACGAACAGCAAGCTCTCAGAGGTGCGGACTCATTGATTCCTGTATGGACAGAGGCACCCAAGCTGGAGTTAATTGGTCACAGGGAAAGAACCACGATCTGGCTTCTGACTAGCTGAGTTCTGCTTGGAGCTGCAGGCTTGGAAGTAACAGGTGCCCTTTCTCCAGGAAATGAGTCCAGTGTCCTGTAGGTGGTACTGGGTCCAGAAACTCACCAATGGAGAAATTCTCAGGTATCTGGGTGGGTGTTCACCCCTTCAGTATGGCAGGTTGGGGGCTGGAACGCAGGGGCGAGTTTGAGTCAAAGGCTGAATGATGGAACTGGGGGATCACGGTGTATAGATGTTGTCTTTGTCACTCTTGGAGAGGATCAGAGAAGTCTCCTGGCAGCGCGGATCCTCCCTCCCTTGGAGTGGTGGGTGGGGCTTCCTTGCACCAATCCTTTGTCCTCTCTGCGAACCAAGTTATAGGTGTTTAATGCAGCCGCCGCCATGTCCCCCGCAGTGTCGAAGGGACGCGCTGTGCAATGTCAGCAGTTGCCTATGTGGTGGTCTTGGAGGCGTCGACTGCCCACCCTTCCACCACTGGGGTCTTGGCTAGAGGAGTGGGGACTCGTTCTGCTCCCTCTTCGCTTTTCTTTCACTTTCTTCCATATTTGCCTCAGACTCATTTTTTTTGGGGGGGTGGATTTTTAGTAATCCAAGTTCCTTGTTCTTTTCCGCCCCCCTAAACTGCTATATTCTGGCTTAGAAACAGCAAATTATCAGGAAGGAGAGGCCACCGACATTTACCAGACCAATCTTCCCAGGATTCTGTCTTTAATAATTTTAAGAATTTAAACTTTCATCATATATTTTAATCACACCTCATATAAATGAATAAAATTTTGGTAAAAATGTCATTCAAATTTTAGGTCTGTAGAAAATGATATGTCAAAGAATTTTTTACTTTTGAAACTGAGTGTTGGTTGTTCAATTTTTGAACTTTTGACATATATTTTTATTATTTACGGTTTTGTCTTTTGTGACAGATTCACAGCAGAGAAGAGATAAACAAGATTGAAACTGAGCATTATTATTTTTTTATTTACTTTAACCTGAGGTTTTCTACACATTAGCTAGTCTATCAACTGGAGTGACTTTCAAAATATGCCTGACCTGTGAAGGTAAAAATAAATGTGTAATTGGCTTCTTTCCCCCTCCTGGGCTCCCTATCAAACATGCACACAGTCACACTTACACTTCACTCTCACACAGTCCCTGTGTAATATTTTTAGAAGTATTTTAACAACCACCACATGCATGACTCCTATTATCACAGTAAGCAATTCATTTATTTCGAATTTAGAAAAGAGAAAACAAGTCATTGGTTTTATCTGTTCCTTATCAGCTTCCTTTTTTACCTACACTGGTCAATATATTTTTTTTTTCATTTTAAGCATTCTTTTTGAGTTATCACACTTACGTTATTTTCTTATTCAAGAAACATAATTGCACCCCTAATATTGATTAGACTTCATCGTACACACCAAGAATACCATGGTAAAAAGGATAAAAGAAAATCTCTTACTGCGCAGCTTTAATTCTATGGGTGGGACAGGGAATACTGAAAAAAAACATGTAAGATGTAAACATTAGCTGCTATGGAAAATAAGTCAGAAAGGAAGCAAGAGAATTCTGGTGAGGGGAAGATGCAGGCAGAGGTCCCAGTGGTCTGGTGTGGAAGAGAATGTTCTCAATGTGCTAATTAATACACTGTCATGGATAATAGAAGACGGAGAAAGAGCAGGTTTATTTATTTGTTTATTTATTTATTTGTTTATTTTTAAACTAAAGATCAAGTAAGAGTCAGGAATGGTGGTGCACCTGTGATTTCAGCACTCTGGGAGGCTGAAATAGGAGGATCTCAAGTTCAAGAGAAGGTGGACAGCTTAGTGAGACCCTATTTCAACTTTTCTTTTTTAAAAAGCTGGGAATGTAGTTAGTGGGAAGGCTGTGCATTCAATCCTAAGTCAAATGGACTAGGTTTCCCAAAGTCATATTGACTTTAGAGTGACTAGACCATTGAAATGACTCTATCTGAAGGTTTATCAAAATTCTCACAATCTTGACAATATAAACTTGAAAGTTTTATGTATTCATGAGACAAGATATTTAATAAGTGAAGTATAGTGGTCCACTGTGGAAGACTTTGTTACTGTCCAGCAAATGTCAAGCTTTTCTTTATAACTTGGTTTGAACCATTGAACATATTGATAGGTGAAAGTGCCTATCTGTTAAGAACAAAGGCTTGAAGAGGTCTCACAAGTTTTGGCTGGTCCAATGTTGCTCCTACTGACCTCTGTTGTGAGAACTATGTGCCAGGATAGTAGCTGTTCATTCAGTGTGGGTGCTAGAACACTGAGCCATGTGGACTCAACCCAACAGGTGTCTATTCCAAGGAAGATTACATGTTACTGAGTAACATGAGTACAAGAGTACATGAGTAACTGAGTATATGAGTACATTTGTGCAAAGCACAAATGAATCCCACTCTTCTCCATAAAAGTAGAGTCAATTCTCATACCTATTCTTGAAAAGTAAGGGAATATTCTTATAAATTAAGTTTTGGGGTTGTTGGTTATATGGCATTATATAGAAAAAAGTGATTAAATAATCAGGGAACAGTAATAGCCATTGATAGTAGTAGACTATTCTGAGATTCTGAGATGCATTTAAGTCTTCCTCTCTCTCTTTCTCAGGAGAAAGGAGAAGAATCATCTGAAATCCACTATGGAAAATTAAGACACTTAGGGCTGGGGATTTAGCTTAGTGATTCCTGCACCCGCCTTGCAAGTACAAGGTCCCAGGTTTGATCCCTGGAAACCACATACCACAGTGCCAGGTGTGGTGACTCATGCCTGTAATCCCAGCACCTGGGATGCAGAGGCAGGAGGAATGCTGAGTTCAGGATCAGCCTGAACTGCAAGGTGAGGCCTTGCCTCAAAAAATTTAAAAAAAAAATTAAAAAAATAAAAACAAAACAAGGATGCTTGATTTCACTTAGGCATCCAAGAGTACAAGAGAAGTGACAGGTAAATTGGATTTAATACAAGATATTACAAGAGCTATACAGCTCACAAAAGATACGTGCATTTCATTTGAGCAAGAAAATAAGGCATCATTTAGGGAAGCTGAGCAGACCAGAGAATTAGGACATGAGTACCCATAAGTTCCATAGCACAGTGGAAAGATTTTACTTTAATCCTTTTAAAATTTTTTTTCATATGTTATTTTTCATTATCCAGTATGGATCTCAGTAGGGTGAATCCAGGATCTGAAGATTAAAAACAACAACCAAATTGAACTTATTATTGTGCATTAGTGTTGATCTCCTGTTTATAAGCTTCCATTTTTCCTGAGCCAGAGACAAGGGATACCCTCAATTCTTCTTTCCCCATTGTCTTCCACTTACCAGGGCTGGCTGGGTGCTGTCTGTTATACTTTCAAGATAATTCTCAAATGGGTTACTACTTTTCCTTCTTAACTTCTGACCTAGTACTTACCTTCACCCCTGCATGTTGGCATGGGAATAATTTTCTAAAGCTTTTTATAGCTCTAATATTATTTTCAATTAATTGAAATGAACATGGGGTTCTAGAGTCAGATATATCAGAGATATTGTATGTGGCTTTGAGATTTACTCCGGGACAGGAAGAAAAGAAAATTAAGGTTTTATGAGCTTAAACTCCCTTTACCTGTCAAAATAAGACAAGATACAATTACTTAATTTATTAGGTTACTGCTAGAATTAAAGGAAATAGTGCCTAGTTAATTCATGGAATTAAATGATGTCCAACTAATGTCAGTTTCCTTTCTTCCACTCATTCTACAGTGGAAATTTCATTGTCTGGAGAAAACAAATTCTCAGACTCTCACTGACTATTGGATGGAGAAAAAAATTCTCTACCATGGTATAAGAGCCTGAAAATGAGAGGCCTTTTTATTTTCTAGTGTCTTCCACTCTTGGGGACAAATTATAGTAAGTTCATTGGTGCTAAACTTACAAGACTCAATTTCTAAACAGTATGATACCTGGGAGATGAGCCAAGGCGGACATTGTCAGTTGCTCAAGGAAATCCTGGGTTTTTGTTTGTCTGTTTGTTTGTTTGTTTGAAGGAAACTTAAGCAGTTTTAATCAACATCTGTGTTTTCTTTTCCTTGTGTCCTTCAGGTTATATGTTTTCATCCTCTGCAGAAAGATGAGCACATTGCTGAATGCTGTGCAGCAGACTGGACGCAGAAGTGACAAGTGCCCTTTTCAGGTCTGGCTCTTGCCCTACATATGACTCATCCTCTTTTTTTTTCTCCTTATTTAGAGGCCAGATGTGGATAATTCAGTGGAAGACTCTGAGCTTCAAAGGATATGAAGACCATGAGGGGATAGAAATTTGGATCCCTGAGTAATTACATGGGGTAACTTCTAAATTATGTTAGACTATGATATAAACGAAAAGTGTTTATATGAGTAATTCATGAAGATTTAATTGTGGATTTTAAAGTAACAATATTAATTTATTTCTGCTTTAACACAGAAATCAGGGAGGGATTGGTGCTGTAATAAAACCCAGAGAATATAGTCCAGTGCAGTGGTTTATGCCTTCCATCACTTGGAGAAGCTTAGAGAGATGGACTGGAAGTCTGTAGCCAGGCTGGACAGCACAGTGACCTAGTGTGACCTTGTCTCAGAGAGAGAGAAAGCAGGCAATCCAGGGATACACCTAAGTGCAAAGTCCATGGTTCAGTTCCCAGGACCACAAAAACAAAACCGAAATACTCAAAAGCTTGTCACTGATGTAATGATTTGGCCACCAGCTGTGAAGAGCAGTTGTAATAGTTTGACAATTGAGTTTCATTTATTTGAATGGCAAAATATTTGGTTAAGTGTAAGTTGAAAAGTGGAAAGGTAGAACACAGCTTATCGATATTTATAACTATAAGAAGAGGCAAGAACAGTATTCGTGGCTATTAGTTGCTACTGGAGGAATTTGTTTAAGTTTTGTGAAAATGAGAAGAGCTCAGGAGATAGTTGGTTTATGCATTAGCCAAAAAAGGGAGCAGAAGGAATTTGGAGGCCTTGCTAAGGTGGGAAAGCCAACTGGCTCTGAACTTCAAAGGATAAGAGACATAAAAGCTGAGTTTGTATCAAGGTTTTGAGCACAGAGTGTCCAGTGAGGGTTTTTAGGTGAAGAGAAGTCTTCAGCCACATGGAAAATCAAATTAAAATCCATTCCCTTCAGGTCTGTCATTTCAAGTGGAATGAAGTCACCATAGTAAGCTGAGGCAGGAAGTATGAGAATGAACAAAAACCCAGAAATGAAAGTAGGTCCAGGAAAGGACTTTGAATGTGATGACTGGCATGTGAAGGTGACTAGAAACCACCAAACCAGGAGACCGATCAGTTTTTGAGGAGCTTGTATTGCTAATCAAGCAATGTCAAGTAAAAGAAATGACCTCTTAGTGCTCAAGCAATTAAGCCAAGTTTGGAGCTCTAAGTTTACTGAGGGGTAAATGAGACCTGAAAGTCAGTTTCCCCAAAAGGTAGTATGCTCCCCTGGAGGACAACGGAAAAGGACTCATAGGGAGCCATAGAAAAGGAGGAATTACTACCGGAAGCAGAAGAACCAGGGCTGATTTAGAATCTCTCCCAACTGCAGGGCAAGTCATTCATGGTGCTGGCCAAACAGGACTTCCGCTTCACTAGAGCTGCCCCTTCATTTATATATGTCTGATCTGTGCTTTGGGGAAGCATTAAAGATAAAATTTGCTCAATATATACATACTGTTCTTGTAGCCTGCACACTTGGAAATTCTAGACTTTCATCTAGAGGCACAGACTGGAGTTTAGCTGACTCTCTTGGGCAAGTCGCAAAGAAAACAGCCGCTGCAGTCTCTAAGTGTTTACCATTGTCCAGTACTTACTGTCTCTAAATCTCTCTTACTTTCCAAACACCTACATTACCTCCCAGCCTTTTTTTTTTTTTTAAGTTTCTTGAGACAGGGTCTCACTTTGTAGCACAGGCTGGTCTCGAACTTGCATCAAACCTCCTACCCCTGATTTCCTAGTGCTGAGATTGCAGGTGTAGGCCACCACACCCGGCACTGTGGTACATGGTACTGATTGCGGGTGGGCGTGAGACTCCACACCCGGTTGTGTTGTATGTGGTTACCAGGGATTGAATTTGGGACCTTGCACTTGCCAGACAGACATGGAAATCACTAAGTTAAATCCCCTGCTTGTTTTGTTTGATTATTTAAAAAGTTCACGTAGATTGCAGTTCCCAGGCTCTTACAGAATTAGCCATCATCACGACTGAGGTTTTCCCAAGCGGACCCTAAGTAGAGAAAGCATCCCTCAAAAGAGATGGGGGCGCCCCATGAAGGAAGGAGCCTAACAGAGCCACTATCCGACCATGAGCATCTATTTATGTAAGAAAGAGATAATTCTCTGATTTTATTCATATACATTTCTAAAAGCACTTACCAAGTACACCAAATAATAAATAGGCCACTTACCTTTCTGCTTCCACACTGTTCAGTCACCTTTGAATGTCCTTCTCTGATTTCTCTGTCTGAAAATTTCCATTCACCTTCCACATTTGTCTCAAGTATCAGCAACCCTGAGCCTTTCCTAACTGTCTTCTCTAGGATAACAAAGCATGTTTCTGCATTATCACCTTCAGATTCTCTGGTCATACTAACTGACTTGTACTTCAATGTTTTCTTCTTCCAGTTAAATAGTACAGGGCAGGGCTGGGGATTTAGCTCAGTGGTTCTGGCACCTGTCTTGCAAGCATAAAGGTCCAGGTTCGATCCCCGGGAACCACACACAATACTGGGCGTGCAGACTCACACCCAGCAGCAACCAGCACCACATACCACAGTGCCGGGTGTGGTGGATCATGCCTGTAATCCCAGCACTTGGGAGGCACAGGCAGGAGTATTGCTGTGATGTGAGTTTGAGGCTGAGCTCAGGGCTGGTTGAACTACAAGGCAAGACTCTATCTCAAAAATAAATAAATAAATAAATAAAATAATAATAATGATAATAATAATAATAATAATAATAATAATAATACAGGGCAGCAGTTCAGTTTTTTCTATTTCTGCCATTCTTGGCTTAGAATAGAGAAGACATGGGTTCCAAGTGAACTGCATCTTTTGCAGTGAGATATATATTCTCAGTATTCAAAGTTACAGAAATGTTTTATGACTACATTGGCTGTATATTGAATAAGCACTATCTAAAAATACAACTTAAAAGCGAAGCATTAAAACAGGATTAGCTCTGGAGCAAACAGAACAAACTGTCTGGCTGCCCCTGTCGCTTCCAGCATATTGAATCTTCGTGATGTCATGACCGGTGTGGAAGGGGACAGACAGCGCTGTGGCGGAGATTTGCCTTCTTGTGTACCATGGGTTAAGAAGGGATTTTAATGATTCCTGTACTAATCTGTTCATTATTCACCAGCTTGATTGGCTGAGCCTTTGTCTTTTTTCCACTAGAGCAAGGCTGCAGGCCTTGGAGCGCTGTTGCTGGCTGTGAGCCGCTCAATTTAGACTTAGCCCAGGTTTCTTGGTACTTCTTTTCAAAATGTTTCCTTAGTAAACAAAAATCTTTTTTTCATCCAATGAACTTCAAATATGAAAGAAAATAATTTTTTAAAAAGTGATTATATTTTATTTCACATACAATATCAATGAAAGAAAACAGTTTATTCACACAGCTTAATTTCCATTGGGTTCATTCATGTATGACTCATGATTTCTGAAAGTATTCACTTTTATTTTATCTATTTTTTAAAACCAATATCTCCCAATATAGTCCAGGCTGGCTTGGAACTTTCTGTGACATCAAAATAGCAGTGATCCTCCTGTCTCAGCCTCCTGAGGACTGAGATTATAGGTGTGTAACACTACATCTGAAGAATCTTCACTTTTACATTTTGTTGTAATAGTTAAGAAGATAAATATCAAGAATATGAATCAGGTGTACTCGTAGTGACTGAATTCTAGAGAAATTATATTTTTATTACACTCTGCTGTATGGATATAGTGGCAGGAATTTAAATTAAAAAACAAATAGCTTGTTTTCTTCAGACAAAAATACTTTAGAGATTTGATCAAATGAAAATTTTTCTACATCATAATCTTTTTCTGAGTAGAATGGGCAGGACTGGCCACTACAGGCATTCCTGGCAGGACACCACATCCGGAGCTTCAAAGTGAGGCCCTCTGTGTTTTATGTACTCATTTCTTTTGGTCCAGACATTCTAAATACATGGAAGAAAGCTCTGATGATGTGCTCTATTTTAGACTAACTTTCAGACACAGCACAAAAATTATAAATGTGTTTTTGAAGATCAACAATGAGGTTCAGAATACATAACAGGTACTGTGACATAGAAATAAAATGTTCAAAGAGAAAAAGGAAAGGGAGGCAGGGGAAAGTAAAGAAGGGAAAGAAAAAAATCCACAGTAAAATCAAGTTTATCTTTCTTTATGGCTGCATAGTACTCCATTTTATAAAAAATGTATTTGTCCATTCAACAGTTGACGGGTTTTTGAATATTTCTAAGATTCAGCTATTACAAACTGAGCTGTTAAGACATGGATGCACATGCATCACTGTGGTATGATGCTTTTAATTCTTTCATGAATATACCCAACAGGGAAATAGCAGGGTCAAGTGGAACCTCTAATCCTAGTTTTTGTTTTTTGTTTTTTTTTTTAATTTTTTAAATCTTTATTGGTACATTACATATATGCGTCATGATTGCACTCCATAATGGAAATTTGTACCAGTATAAGACACAACTTAATTCTCATTGTTTCCCATAGCCCTACCCACCCTACCGCACCCCAATATACATAAAACTTGTTTCCTTACTTTTTGGTTACAATCTCATCATTTTCCCCCTTCTTCCTATTTTACATTGAGCATTTTCTATTTCACAATATATAACATACAATGTTAGGACTCATTTACATCTTTATTTTCTCATACCAGAGAAAAGATGTGATATGTACCTATCTGTGACCTATTTATTTCACTTATGAGGATATCCTCAAGGTATGTCCATTTAAGTAGAAATGATACAAACTTATCGTTTTTAATGGCAGAGTAATACTCCATTCTGTAGAAGAACCACAGCTTTTTTATCCAGTCTCCAGTTGATGGACATTTGGGTTGTTTCCAAGATGTAGCAATCACAAATTGGGCTGCTATGAACATGGGTGCACATATGTCACTGTGATATGAGTCTTTTAATTCTTGTGTGTATATACCTAGTAGGGCAATGGCTGGGTCAAATGGGACCATCAATCCTAGCTTTTTGAGGAATCTCCAAAATGATCTCCAAAGGGGTTGTATGAGTCTACAGTCCCACCAACAGTCGAGAAGGGTTCCTTCTTCTCCGCAGCCTTGCCAACATTTGCCATTGGCTGATTCTGAAATGGCAGCCATTCTATGTGGAATAAGATAAAATCTCAATGTTGTTTTCATCTCCATCTCTCAAATGACTAATGATGTTGAGCATTTCTTCATATGCTTCTTAGCTGCTCTTACTTCTTCCTCTGAAAAATATCTGTTCATTTCAGAAGCCCATTTTTGAATTGGGTCATTAAATTTGGGTGGACCGATTTTTTTGAGCTCTTTATATATTCTAGATAGTAGCCCTTTATCTGAGGAACAGCCGGTAAAGATTTTTTCCCACATTGCTGGTTGCCTATTAGCACTGTTGGTGGTTTCCTTTGCTGTGCAGAAGCTTTTTAAAAGAATGAGGTCCCACTTATTGATTTCCTCAGCCAATTCCTGTGCTATAGAAGTTTTGTTCATGAAGTCTTTCCCTAAGCCAATGTCTTCGAGAGTTTTACCTAACCTGTTTTTTAGTAGGTTTAGAGTGTCTGTTTTACTATTTAGGTCTCCTATCCACTTGGATTTTAGCTTGGTACATAGTGAAAGAGTTACATCTAGTTTTAGTGTTTGGCAAGTTAAAGCCCAGTCTTTCCAGCACCATTTGTTGAAGAGGCTATCTTTCCGCCATTGAGGAATTTTGGCTCCTTTGTCAAAGATGAGGTGGCTCAGTGAATCTGGAGTAGTTTCTGGATCTTCTAGTCTACTCCATTGATCCTCAGGTTTGTTACTTTGCCAGCACCAAGCAGTTTTTATCACAGTGGCTTTATAATATAGTTTCAGGTTCAGAGTTGTGATACTCCCCACCATGTCCCTGTTGCTTAGAATTGCTTTTGCTATTCTAGGTCTTTTGTGGTTCCAGATGAAAATTTGATTTTTTTTCTCTAAATCTGTGAAATATGCTGTTGGGATTTCAATCTGGATTACGTTGAATATGTAGAGTAGTTTTGGGAGTATAGCCATTTTGACAATATTGGTTCTTCCTACCCAGGAGCAAGGTATGTCTTTCTATTTTTTGATATCATCTTCTATCTCCTTTTTCAGAGTGCTATAGTTTTCAGAGTAGAGGTCTTTCACCTCCTTTGTTAGATTGATTCCTAGGTATTTTATTTTGGGGTATGCTATTGTGAAAGGGAGTGACTCTCCAATTTCTATCTCAGAGGGTCTACTGTTTGTGTATATGAAGGCTATTGATTTTTGAACCAGCTATGCAACTAAAATTGGTGACTAGGTCCGGCAGTTTTTTAATTGAGTTTATAGGATCCTCTAGATAGAGTATCATGTCATCAGCAAATAATGACAATTTAACTTCTTCTTTTCCAATATTTATTCCTTTTATTTGTTTCTCTTGCCTAATTGCTATGGCTAATATTTCCAGAACTATATTGAACAGAAGTGGTGAGAGAGGACACCCTTGTCTTGTTCCTGATCTTAGTGTGAAAGGTTTCAATTTTTTACCATTTAGCATGATACTGGCTGAAGGTTTCTCATAGATAGCTTTTATTAGTTTGAAATACAGACCATCTATTCTGATCTTCTGTAGAGTTTTGAACATAAATGGGTGTTGTATTTTGTCAAACGCTTTTTCTGCATCAATTGAGATGACCGTATGATTTTTGTCCTTAAGCCTGTTAATATAGTGTATAACAATGATCGATTTATGTATGTTGAACCATCCTTGCATCCCTGGGATGAATCCAACTTGGTCAGGGTGTATAATCTTTTTGATAATTCTCTGTATTCTGTGTGCCAGGATCTTATTGAGGATTTTTGCTTCGATATTCATTAGAGATATTGGCCTGTAATTCTCTTTTTTTGGTTGGGTCTTTCTCTGCTTTTGGAATCAGGGTAATGGTTGCTTCCAGGAATGAGTTTGGGAGCACTGCTTCCTTTTCAATTTCATTGAAGAGTTTTAGAAGTAGAGGCACTAACTCATCTGTAGAAGTTTTATAGAATTCAGCAGTAAAACCGTCAGGTCCAGGGCTTTTCTTTATTGGCAACTTCTTAATTGTATTTTCAATTTCACACATTGTTATTGAGGCATTTAAAATTTCCCTATCTTCTTTATTCAGCTTTGGGAGTACATATGTGTCTAGAAATCTATCCATTTCTTCTACATTCTCCATTTTATTGAAGTATAAATTTTCAAAGTAGGTGTTTATTATCCTCTGAACTTCCTCTGGGTTGGTAGTAATTTCTCCATTCTTATTCCTAATAGCATAGATATGGCCTTTTTCCTTCCTTTGTTTAATGAGGTTGGCTAAGGGTCTACCAACTTTGTTTATCCTCTCAAAGAACCAACTTTTGGATTCACTGATTTTTTTGAACCGTTCTCTTGGTTTCTATTGCATTAATTTCTGCCCTGATCCTTATAATTTCTTGCTTCATGCGAGCTTTGGGTTTGTTTTACTCTTCTCTTTCTAGTCAGTTGAGGTTCAGTATTAAGTTGTTTATTTGAGCTTGCTCCGTTTTCTGGATGTAGGCTTTCACTGCTATGAATTTTCCCCTTAGAATTGCTTTATTTGGTCCCATAAATTTCTATATGTTGTACTGGGGTTATTGTTTAGTTGTAAGAACTAAATTTCTTCTCTAATTTCTTTTGTGACCCATTGGTTGGTCAGCAGAGTATTGTTCAGTTTCCATGTGTTTGTGAAGATCCTGTGCTTTCCTTTGCTATTCAGCTCAATTTCAGGGCACTATGGTCCGACAGTATACAAGGGATAACTCTAATCCCTGTATATTTGCTTAAACCTGTTTAATGAATGAGCACATGGTCTATTTTGGAGAATGATCCATGAGCAGCTGAGAAGAATGTACATTCTGACTTTGTGGGGTGAAATACTCTGTAGGCATCTATTAAGTCCATTTGCTGAAGAGTCTGGTTGAGCTCCAGGATTTCCTTAGTGACTTTTTGTCCAGTCGATCTGTCTCTTTGTGACAGTGGGGTATTGAGGTCCCCTACTATTATTGTATTGGAGTTTATCTGGTTTTTCAAGTCCGTTAAAATTTGTTTTATATAGTTGGGTGCATTAGAATTTGGAGCATAGATATTTAAGATTGTGATTTCTGTCTCTTGGATTTTTCCTTGAACTAAAAGCTCCCCCCAAAATAAAATACCTAGGAATCAATCTAACAAAGGAGGTGAAAGACCTCTACTCTGAAAACTATAGCACTCTGAAAAAGGAGATAGAAGATGATATCAAAAAATAGAAAGACATACCTTGCTCCTGGGTAGGAAGAACCAATATTGTCAAAA
>PVIR01003863.1:66074-84352 GCA_004026965.1 Petromus typicus | reverse complement strand
GTCCTTGCGCTTGCAAGACAGGCGCCGGAACCACTGAGCTAAAACAACACCCCCCACCTCCCCAAGGCGCCTGTCTTGAAAGCGCAAGGACCTGGGTTTGATCCCATGTAACCACATACAATACTGGGCCTGGAGACTCATGCCCAGCAACAGTCAGTACCACATACCACAGTGCTGACCCATGCCTGTAATCCCAGCACTTGGGAGGCAGAGGCAGGAGGATTGCTGTGATGTGAGTTGGAGGCTGAGCTCAGGGCCAGCCTGAACCACAAAATGAGATCCTGTTTCAAAAAAAAAAATCAAAGCTGTTGGCTTCTCAGCTTCTGTTTCCTGTTTCAATATCTCGGTTTCTGTTTCAATATCTCCTACTAGCAGGCAATCAGAATGGAGTTTTTGTTGGTTATTTTGAGACAGGGTCTTCCTATAGTTCAGGCCAGTGTTGAATTCACTATGTAGACAGGGCTGAGACCAAACTCATGGCGCTCTTTCTGCCTCAGCCTCCCAAATCCTGGAATTACAGGTGTGCACCACCACTCCTGGGTCAGAATCATTTCTTACACGGAATGAATTACACTGTGGTGATCTAAGACAGAAAGTAAGCTGGAACCAGTTTATGTCCATTGGTTTTCAGGGCCCAGGAAATAGGGGGATTTACTTTGCTATATTGGAAAGATATGCTCATTTAAGGAAAATAATTGTGTTTGGAAAAATTTTAATGACAAAGGAATGTGTTTAAAAGAACATTATGGGGGGGGGGCGGCGCTGGGGATTTAGCTCAGTGGTTCCGGCCCCTGTCTTGCAAGCGCAAGGACCCACGTTCGATCCCCGGTAACCACATACCATACTGGGTGTGGAGACTCACCCCAGCAGCAACCAGTACCACATACCACAGTGCCGGGCGTGGTGGCTCACGCCTGTAATCCCAGCACTCGGGAGGCAGAGGCAGGAGGATTGCTGTGATGTGAGTTGGAGACTGAGCTCAGGGCCATCCTGAACCACAAAAGTGAGACCCTGTCTCAAAAAAACCGAAAAAAAAAAAAAAAAAAAAAGAACATTACGGGAGATAACAGATAGTATAGAAATAAATAAGTAAATAGAAAATAATACTTAAATAAGTGAGTCCAAAATGTTAATTGTGATTATCGTGGGTTAATGAAAACATATTTTTATTTTGTGTTTTATGTATTTATATAGTTTCCAAAAACCAACTTATAATTTTCCAAAAGGAAAACATGTTATTTTCTTTAATAGAAAGATAGAGTAGTTTCAGACTATAGTAAACAGAGCTATTAATAAACAGCTGAAATGACATGTTAAGAGGGTTTATAAAAATAAATTGAAACTATGTTCATTTATGAACAAAATACGGTGAGATTACCATGGTTCTCATAGTGAGAAATTGGATATTTGTTGTGTGCTGTTAAACAGAGAAAGGATAGGAAACAGATTGTATAGTAAGTCCTCTATAGCAAATATAAATAAGTATAAATGTATCTGGAACATAAATAAGTTCCTGGAAGAATATAAATGAAAATGTTATTATGGAGAATGGGATTATTGGTAATTCTTTTATTTTTTGCTTAACTATATATCCTAACTTTCTGCAATAAAATGTGGATCACCTACATTTTAAGTGACTATGTATATGACTTAAAAAGTATGCAGAGAATATTTTGAGCTAATAATGTCCTGTAAGATGAATGACCACTTATGTATTTTATAGACAATGTTGCCATCTGGTGGATCAAAGGCAAAAACTCACTGTTCTTTATTTTTCATTTGGAATAAAGAAATGAAGTCCAAATGCTCTGTGATGCCTCGACAACGGCAGTGACTCACAGAGTGTTCCATGAATTCGCAGGGAGGAGAAGTGTCCTGCGATCCACTGGAAGGCCATTTGTTGCTGCAGTAGCTTAATTTAATTGAAAATATTAAAATATTTTGATTTTACCAAATATCTTTATAAGCAGGCTTATCTGTAAAGACAATTCTGAGCTATCGATTTTTATGCATTATTTAGGGCAAAATTTTTATCCTAACATAATTTTTTGTAACTTGGCATAGCACCTAGCCTATAGTAAAGTTATAAAACAAAACAAAAACCAGACTGTGGAATGAATGATTACTTCTGGCTGGTTTAGTGCAATAAACAGGTGGTATATTTAATAAATTAATTTAAGCATGAATCAGTCAAAGCATTAGTTCTCTAATGAAATGCTTCACAGAGCCAAATAATGGTAATTTATCTGTCATTATGGACAGTCTATCCTTCAATGCCTAAGCCCTGTGGGAGTCGCTCTGATTTCATTCAGTCCACTTATTGAATTGAATTTTTCTTTCTTTTCTTGTTAGGTGCACAAAAAATCTGAATATTTTGCAATATCTCTGTGGGAGATATTGTTCATGTCTTATTTCTGATGAGATGGGATATGTTCAGGGTAATATGGCCATAGACTGGATATCTTACTCAAACACCACAGACGAAGTGGCTTCTAAACAACAAAATTTGATGCCTCGGGTTTTTGAGGACCGTGATGTGAGCAGATTCCGTGTCTGGTGAGGGCCGGTGTCCCAGTGCTTAGACCCTGAGGGCCTCACGGTGTTCTCACAGAGTGGCAGGGCCGGGCAACTCCCTAGAGTCTCCTTTTAAAGCACTAACCCTGTCATGAAGGATTTGTCTTCCCAACCTACTCACTTCCTGGAGACCTTACATCCCAGCATCACCTTGGAGGTTACAACAGTTAGGTTTGGTGAGTCAGGGACATCCCAACATATCCCTCCCAAATGGTTGCCTAGGAGGTAACCCTGTCTTGTCCTCTTTTGCTACCACATGCAGGTGAGCTGATCAACCTTGCCATGTACTGTGAGAGGATAAGGAGGAAATTCTGGCCGGAGTGGTACCACGATGATGACAACACCATCTACGAGTCTGAGGAGAGCAGTGAAGCCAGCAAGACACACACCCCCCTGCTCGATTTCAGCTTTTACTCAAGGACAGAGACCTTCGAAGACGAAGGAGCAGAGAATAGTTTTTCCAGAACCCCAGACACAGACTTCACTGGACACTCACTCTTTGATTCCGATGTGGACATGGATGACTGCACAGACCACGAACAGTGCAAGTGATGTCCAGCCTTGCTGACCCTCCTCCTTTGGAGCCGGCCCTCCCTGGGGTTGGTCTAGTGTCCCAGGTAGAAATCCATCTGCACTGGGAGGAGATCCTTCGATGTGGCCCACACACTA
This sequence comes from Petromus typicus, assembly GCA_004026965.1. Lineage (NCBI taxonomy): Eukaryota > Metazoa > Chordata > Mammalia > Rodentia > Petromuridae > Petromus > Petromus typicus. The sequence goes on along the minus strand of PVIR01003863.1, from coordinate 81,109 downwards.
ACCGGACTGTGGCCGCCTTATTTCTTTTTTGTACAAGCAGAACACAGAACCATTCTGATGGCTCCATTTGAACAGCCCCTACTCCTGCCCCAAAGTGAGCATGGTTCTTGAAATCCATTTCTGTTTTCACTGAAAACTAATATGTGGTGGAGCAGGTAAATGAGCGGGCTGTCAGCCGATAGTATTTTGATAGTGATCCTCCTTGCCCAACGCTTAGTGAAGAGCTAGATTCCTGAATGTCCTTCGTCCTCCAGGACAGGAAGTAGGAGAGCTGTGAGAGACACATAGGAGATCAATGTCCTATGGTGGTCGCCTGTACTCTCTGTATGTATATTGTATGTTGAACCTAAGACAAATAAAATCCGCAGATACTCCGTGAACACCTACCACGTACAGAGCACTGTGCTAGGTGCTAATCCATTTAAGCTTTATTCTCAGCTTTGCTAGTGACTAACAGTGTGGTTTTGGGTGAGTCTCTTAACTATTTTGTGCCTCATTTTCTCCCACCTGTAAAGTGGGGATGATAATATTCTCCACCCAGCTACCTCACAGGGTGTTGTGGGGATTCATACAGTAACATTCCTGTGGCACTTTCAACTTCCTGGAAGTGTTGTGTCCTGAACACAACATTTTACTGTTTATTGTGCTTCATTTGTGTGAAGATCTGAAGGCCAAGGAATCCCACATCTGGGCAGCAGTGACCACAGTCAATTGCAAAAGTTGAGCGAATGATGCACACCCAAGGCCACCATTAGGACTTTGTCATTAGCCCCTTTTGTGATCTTGTTTGAGAATCTGTTATTGAATCTTGTTAGAATCTGTTATTGAAAAAACACTGGAAATATTTTTACGAGTCATCATCAGTGTAAAATGGTCTCCGAGTCTACGGTGTTTTTACAGAAAACTTTTTTTGTGTAGCCTGAACTCACACTGTATGTTGTTCTTTGTTGCTTCCAGAGTGTTACACTTGACTTACTTGGAAAGAATGAAGCTCAGGAATATGGGGGCGAGGGGTGTAGAGGTGAAAAGGGAGTATTTGATGGGTTTTGGTAGGTGGAAGCTCGCCAACTATTAATGTCTTCTTTGAAAACAATCCTTGCAAAGTTGTATTGAAAAGATGAAAGAAAATGAGGATTGTATTGCTTGTCCCAAAGCAGTCTGGGTAGTGACAGGCCACATTCAGTTTCAGTGCTGCACTTTCTCTGGTGTTTTCAGCCTCTTCCCCATGCGAGGGGGGCAGAGAGAGCTCAGGACAGATCTCAGTGTTTCCTAAAGAAGCCTGTCCCGCTTTCCACAGAGTGCAGGGACTGCTGTGGTTATCCACAGCTCAGAAGCCACTCTTATCTCTGAAGACACTTTTTATTGACTTACAACATTTTCCAAGGAAATCTGGGGCAGGAGTCCTGTGTGATGGAGCCTGTGCCTCTGGTCAGGAGGACAAGTATGAATATTTACAGCTGCAAGCAAAGTTACTTTGCTTCTGACTAAGGATATCTATTTTTTGATTAGGGAAATTTTCTTTCTTTCTGGTTTTTGTAAAATTGTGAAATAGGTATGTTTTGTGTATACATCACAATCACGCTGAATATTGAGAATATATACCAGGATATGACAATTTAATTCTCATTTTCCCCATTCCCCTACCCACTCTACAACCCCCACCCCCTATATACGTAAGCATTATTTCCCTTTTTTTACCATCACAATTTTTCTTTCCCCTCATTACTTATCCCTACCCGTCATTTCCCTTTGAATATTTTCTATTTCACAGTATCTATCATACATTCTAGAACTCATTTACATTTTCAGTTTCTCATACCAGAGAAGAGATATGGTATTTACACATCTGTAACCTATTTTTTGTTTTTTTAAAGACACAACTATGTAGTTTGAGACAAGACTATGTAGTTCAGGCTGCCTTGTGCTTACTGTGTAGCCCAGACTGGCCTCAAACTCTAGCAAACCTCATGCCTCAGCCTCCTGAAAGTTAGAAATTCTTATTTCACAGAAAACTTAGTTTCTAATACTTTATTAAAACCATACCTATTTGAGGGGACTGTTTGATGCCTGAGTGTATAGGGTAGAAAAGAGATGCACGAGTAAGCCTGTGTTGAGCTCCCAGGATCACTGGGGGGACTGTTTGCCTCTACTCTCTAGCAGGTGTGTTCCGAGGCAGTGGAGGCAGGTCTGTGGCACCAGGGAAACTCCTGGCCTGAGAATGTGAGTGTAACTAACAGCTGTAGACCTGTCTGCCTGAGTGAGCATTGAGTTTCCCTTTTTCCTTCTGGAGTGGAAAGAAACGTCTGCAATTCTGCCTACAATATATTCTTACTGTACAGAACTAAATCTGCTGGATTTTCACTCTTAGCATGATTAGAGTATGTAGGTTCTGTATGTTTGTAAATTGTGCATTACTTGGAGGACAAGTGTGTAGAAAACCAGTGTTCAAGTGAATCACAGGATAATTCATTTCATTCAAGTGACTCTGTCAGGGACAGGAATGGACGTATGAGTGGGAGCTTAGGATTTTGTAGGTATAATATGCCACAGTTTTAATTTACCAAGATGGGTTTAAGAAAAATAAAGAGCTGAGATAAAATCACCGTGGTCTGGGTCTATACTCGGAAGGCTTTTTGTGTGCTTTGTTCTGAAGCTAACCCGATTAGAAGTGTTCTCCAGTTTGATGAACAGGTGCGACATACAAGACAGAAAAACTAACAAGAAATTAGAGACTATCTTGATTATTTGGCTTGCTTGTTCAAGCTGTGTATTTCTGTTATATTGAAAAGTAACTTAAGGAAACATGATCATTACATGACAGATGCTTTTGATTGAATGGAAGGTCCATGGAGCATGTGCTCTTTTGTGTAATCTGTTACTCTAAAAATAAAGTCTTCCCCTGGATCTACCTAGCAGGATGAGGTGATCAGCTGGTTGTGTGCTTTGCTACTCACCAGAACAGACACAAGGGCAACATAAATTCAAGCGATGCTGTCAGACTTTGCCGGTTTGCTGTTATATAATTAGTTGTGAATCATAACATTGCCAAGGCCAGGGACTCCCAGGAGACTACAGATTGACTGGACTTGAGTCAGAACTGCTAACTAGACCTCACACGAGCCTTCTCCATGTATGCCGAAGTGTTAGAATATGCTCCTGTGGAACGGGTAGAATTCTAGGAAAAGGAGTTGCTAAAGATTTCAGGCTCAGGGGTCTTGCTTAGCTTTGTTTGAGAGAAAGTACAGAATCACAGAGGTGGATGGCCAGTCCAGGAGTCAGCTGTAGAAAGCCCCTCAAGAGACCACCTCTGGGATCGATGCAGGCTCACTATTTGCAGGGTGGGACCTGAGGCTGAGGTCTTCCAAATGTCCCTAGAGAGTTCTTTTCATTATGTCACCTGGGCTTGATTTCTTTATAAAACTCATGTGCCTGAGAATCATTCCATGTCCCCAGGGTCAGCACATCCCCAGCCTCTGAGTATTCTCAGAATCCTCTTTCACCCTCATTTCTCCCAATTAGTGAGCTTGGTCCAGTCTTCAGTGTCTCTGGTGTACACAGTACCGCTAAGTTCTGTGAGTAACAGCAAGATGAGTTTCCACATCATCGGGACTCGTCATTCTTGTTCATCTTTTAAGCAATCCATGCCACTGGCTCACTCATTGAATATTTATGCCAGACTGGCACTGGGACGTGCACTAGGGTAACAGAACAGACAGGGCACTCTGATTTTAGGGCCACCTCTTTTGCTCAGACTCCTGCCATCCCCTCTTTTATCTGCTGGGTAACTTCCTTGACCCATCCCCCATTAGCACTAGAGTCATCTTTTGAAAACAAAAAATGCTGTCTGGGCCCAATAAGACACTCCACTTTCTCAGATGAGAAATATTAGGTTCCTTAGGGCTGGCGTGGTCACTGTTCACTTGTCTCCCCAGTTCCTCTGTGTCAACACTCCAGGGTGGATCTGTTTGTCAGGCGTAACCATGTCGCAAGGCGCCACTGTGCTTCTGCCTGGGTGCCCCTTTCCTGAAATGCCCTATCCTCCCCTCCACTGGTCCAAATCATACCCATCTCTTAAGGCTCAACTTCATCAGTTCCGCATGAAGAATTCCCAACTCATTATCATCTCCTCCTCCTTTAAAAACAAAGCATTCATCGTATCCTTCCCTAAAGGCTGTGTGGAAGAACTTTGCTGGGAAAGTGGGCCACACACTAGAAAGCAGTTGTTCTTTTCATTTTGTGTGTGTGTGTCAAGACTCCACTGATAATCCAATGAAAATCCCATCCCTTATTCCCAGAAAAATGCACATATGCAAATATCTAAAGTTATACATATAAATTCAGATTTAAAACCTAAAATTACTCAGAGCTTCCTTGGGGGGTTCATGGGCCCTTGCTGAAGAGCTTTTATCCTAGAGAGTCTTTAAATATTACTGCCATTGGTTTTTGTTTTTGTCTTTAACATGTCTAGGGAGGAAAAAATTGGTGTAAGATAAGCAAGCTCAAGTAATTTCCATTATTATCCACAATAAACATGTGTTAAATGATGGAGAAGAAAGAAAGAGGAGCTGTCTTATGTTACATGAGAAAATAACTTTGTTTCGAGAGATTTGGAATTTTGAAAGTGATGGGTTTTTATTGTAATCGTCATTTATCTTTTAACTGACCAAAAAGTTAACTTGTCGAAATGAGTTTGGGACCAGCTGAGCTGCATTCAGCCCTAAAGCTACCGCTTCTGCCTGCAAAGACCAGTCAGTCTGAAGGTTAAGATGGGAGAGAACTGGCTGGATTTTTCCTCACAGGAACAAGACCCGTGTAGTCAGGTATTGAAAGAAAGTTGAAATATGCTTTCTCGGGAACGGAAAAACTCAGATCGGGAGGAATGAGGCGAATGGAGTCACACTGCAGACTCCAGGGAATGTCTCAAAGGACACAAAGTTTTCTGACTTTAATGTAAAGTACAGTCACATTTATAGTAACATTAGAGGGCGTAAACATACGAGTGGGGTCAGGCACGGATTGGTCGAAGCATATGTAGAGGCAGGTGGTTGCAGATTGATTGAAGAGGTAGGCAGTCCTGGTTTGGCTGAGCTTGGAGTCACAATAATACTGGCTCTACTAAACTCTAGCCCAGCCAAGCCTGGCTATTGCCTTCTGTCAGGTTTTTCTATATTCATTATTCTCTAGAACAACTGTTGAGTGTATTTTCAGTAAAAGGAGGATGACTTCTATTAATTCAGAGCACAAAACCCAAGATGTTTAATTTGTGTTCAAATACAGGAGGCCATTTCAATAATAACCTCATGGATGAGGTGTAGCCAGCACAAACTGCTTGAACTCATTTTCAAATGGTTTCAAAATTCCAAATCTCTCAAAATGAAACATTTCGGTAGAGAAACAAATTATGTGGAGTGAAAGATGAAAACAGAACTTTGGAGTTTTGTACATTAATAATTTTCACCAGTGATCTTGATGGACATTTTACATTTAAAAAAACCATTTTTGTCCATTATTACAGTTTTAGATATCTTGAAACATTCCATTAACTGTAGATTATGTATGTGTATAATTTTATAAAAAGAATTAGCAAGTGTTATCAATTCTACCCTACAACATCAGGAAACATTTATTTTAATTTGTTTTTACTCTGTGGCTCTAGAAAACTTTTCATTTGTTAGTGATATTAACATGTTTTTTCTTTTTTTGAGTCCTTTTTTCAGAAATTACCCCATGGATTTTAAAAAAATAATATCCAGCTTTTGAATTGCCATGTTAATTAGTAGTAACTAAGTGGTTAGCCAAGGGAATAGAATATAATTATTAATTGGAGGGCTAGAAAAGATGATATTCTTTATATCTACAATTGTCTTCCATTTTGAAAACCAATCTGTGGACTCTCCCCTTTAATAGCTGTTCAGAATGGAAGTGGTGTTTTGTTTTGGTCCCAGGGATGGAACTCAGGACCTTGCAGTTCCCAGGCAGGCATAGTGTCACTGAGCTACATCCCCGGCCCTAGTGAGTATTCTTGTAAATTTACTTCTATCCCTATTCTCCTAAAACTCCTCCAGCAGGTCATATTTGACTTGTTAATCATGGCCAATGTTTGTATTTTTATTAGGAAAGGATTGCTTATGGATATAAAAATGGCCAGTGCAGGAAATATGGAGGTATGTTTACTGCTACTTTAATTTCTGTGCTTGTGGCCTAGACTGCTCGCCAACCCAGAGCGAGACCTGGGAACTTGTGAGTAGCTAGGCGGTGCTTGCCCCAATATGTTTACTCGTTTGATTTAGTAATTTCCTTTTGGTCTTCAAAAGAGTTTATGGCGTTGGTTTTCCATTTTATAAAGAGAAAATAGGTGAAATAATGGGCATTCTGTTCCAGAGTAGTTTTTAAAAAAGTATTTAGAGACATCTCAAATCATGTCTATTTAGGCCCTAATCTTTTGTGCTTATTCACTGTGTCACCAAATTTCTGTGCATACCTTTCAGTGTATTTGTTTATGATATACATGTGTATATATGTATACATTGCCGTATATGTATATACTGGTCTACTGATACAAGATATACACTAAAAAAGCCATAGCAAACATAGAATTTTTAAAGTATATATTCTCTGGTACTCAGTGAAGTTTAAAGAATGGTGCAAGGGGCACTTTCTGGTAGTTCCCAAAAGCTGTAGTTGGTTGGCGACTTTGTCACATGTACAGCAAAGTGGATCTAAAATAGGCATGGGTGCATGACTTTAGTTCAAATTCTTTATTTTTACTGAAGATAGGTACTTCTGGTCAGAGGAAGGGAAGAGTGAACAGTTAAATGTCACTTTCATGAGAGTTCTTTTTAATTCTGTTTCTGGGACCACTTGAGTTAGAACGCCTTGAAAGTTCCTGAAAGATTTCACAGTACATGGGTTGGAGCAATACAAGAAAGAAGGAGGAACACAAGTAATGCAAGTGCAGAGGTGTTGCCACAGAATTCCAGCACCAATTTTAAAAGCATGTTTTGATAATACCTGGTAATCATTTCACTGATAATACATTTTTTCTATTTGTTTCTGACCCTGTGTACCCAACTATGTGGAAGATAGACAGTTATCTTTGCATATCTGAGACAGCAGGGGGCAGTGTTGGCACGACTCAGATTTCAGCTGCACAGAGGCCCGTGGACACCGCCAGGAGACATTTACCTGCACCGCCTGCCTGGTTTGCAGACATGGTGAATAGCGTCTTGCTGAACAAGGGCCCAAGGTGGAGGCAGCATTCCAGGGTTTATTTCTGGACCTATGAATTACTTTAGCACAGTTATTGTTAGTAGTTTATAAAGCCATATATGAACTTGTACACTTGACTGTAAGATATATTTGAATTGTGCACTATGTTGACTACTGTATATAAATGTGGAAATCCTGTACATTTGGTCTTAATGGTGTATGTATTTGATGTGTAAATGATAACTAATGGATATGAAATAGTTTGCTGTGAATGTCTTCATTCTATTTTGCTTCTCTTTTGCAAATTTGAATGTTTTAATTTTATACCCATGAGGAAAATCTGAAATTTTCGCATTTGATATACTGTTAAGTGGTGGTTTCTTAGATGATTAGGGGAATGTGTTAGTCATAAAGCTCTTGTATAATTAGAACCATATAATGAATTTTTTAAGTGTATAATTTCCTGATAGAATTTCAAATGAACTTTTGAAGAAGAAACACAGGCCTCTTGAATATGCCATGTGGACTCTCATTTAAGGCTAGTGTGCTCCTCGGAGTGCTGTGAAGAGTGGTAGCCCTGGCAGAGGGTCGAGAAGGAGGAGGAGGAAGAGGAGGGGAGGGCTGAGAAAATATTCTAAAGCCTTTGCTGTGGTTCCACCCTAAAATGGGCCAATTTTTCCTAGTCTAACAAGCCTCAATTAGGGTGCACACCTCTCCAATAAAGCAGTTAGAATTCCCATTTTATACATAGAGAAAGAAGCTTGGGGAAGTAAATTTGCATGGAGTAATATGGCTAAGATATGCACCAGTTCTGTGTTGGAGTCAGAGATATACAGAGATACACAGGGAAGTTCTGGAAATACAAATGTTAATTTTAAGTATTGCACACATCTGCATAAGGCAGGGAAGCTGTATGGCTAGCTGGGGCGGGAGGTGTGCTGGGCCCTGAAGAGATGTACAGTACACTTGAAATCTTACCATTTAGAGAAACTTATGATAAGGTAATATTCAAAATTCCACCCATCCCTTATCATGAGAATATTTATTAAACAGAAAGTGAGTGGACCTCCTAATCATATCCAGAGAAAATGATACACCTCTTTTCTCTCCTGCCCTATACATCCTTCCCATTTAGCTCTGCTTATTAACATGGATACTGATGAGAAAGATTTTGGAACAAATCTACAGGGTCTTCAACACAGGTATCTCCAGACCCCCGCAGACCTTGCGTGTGGGGGGTGTTCTGGTCTTGGAGCTCAGAGTCTGGCCTGCTCATGGCCATGGTCTCTTTCCTCCCTGTGAACTCACGGTGGGAAGGGCCAGTGGTCTTTCCAGTGTGCTGTGTGATGAGTGCTTTGCTGCCTGTTGTGCTCAACACCCCATGACTCAGTTTCATCTTTTCATCTTCCTGCCCTCGCAGAGGTGGAAGAGTCAGGTTGTGTTCTTGCTCAAGGGCTGCCTATTTTGTTAGTATATGGGGCCACTGTGGCACCCATTAGACAGACCAGCTGGGCTGGTTCCTGTGGCAACAGATTTTTCCTTTAAAAACTGCCAAGATGAAAGTAGCTTGGCTTGGAGATGAACTTTGGCAAACAAAGAGGAAAGTGAAGCAGTTTCTTTCTCATGGGAATTACTGTGTTAGGATTTAGTATGTGGACAAGGTGTATTTCAATGCCAGAATTCTTGGTTTGAAGACATAGAGGAATTGTCTCCCATGAAGGAACTTAGAGGATCTGAGGCTGAAGATTCCTAACCTGGGGGTGAGTGTGGCCTTGGCAAGTACCTGGAGTGTGAGGGACTCCTCAGGAGTGTGTCCTCTCAGTCCTCATTAAAACAAGCATCTCAGGTAGCCAGGGAAAGGGGAAGAGTCAGCGAAGGCCTGCAAAGCAGAGGCAGCCCCAGGTCCTCCCTCCCCTGTGTGGTTATAAATGTTGATCACATGGGAGCCTGCCAGCTTCTTCCAGCTTTTATTGAAGTCAACAGAAGATGGCAGGAATTTGTTGGACTACTACTCAAGGTCCAGTAACCCAGATGTGCTGGTGAAGAGGGTTTCTGAGTGGGGGACTAACATGATGAAAAAGGACTTTATTTAGGTGTGGATGCAGGACTACTCAGGACATAGAATGCCTCATAGCACCTGGGTCTGATTTGGGTGGCTGGAAGTGAGGCAAGAGGCATGAAATGGGGCGGGGCGAGCAAGGATGGGAAGGGGAAGAGCGCCCCCTCCCGGTGCACGAGGAAATGCCTGGACCCCTCCGATGTGAGGGACACTGGGAGGGAGGTGACGAGGTGACGCTAAGCCTTCTCTCCATGATGCTGTTGTCAGATTGCCTGGAGTCTGAGGATCCAAATGGGAGATGTAGGACCTGAACTTGCAGAAGGGATTGGAGATCATGGAAACAATGGGCCCGATGGAGAATAACAGTTATAAGCAATTTGTACTTGGGTAGTATTTGTCTTTAAGGCTTGTCAGATTTAGTAATTCCTTAGCATATCACTATTATTATGAATACTGATTTGATGGTTGTCACAGCCCTAGAAATGAGTTTACTGGCCCAAAGAAGTAATTACAGCTAGTATTTACATGTCACTTACTATATACTGAGCACTGTGTCTTAGTCACTTACATGTAGGAATTCATCTGATCCTCACGATAATCGTATAGGGCAAGTACTATCATTGTAACTATCATCACCATCACCATCACCATAACCATCGCCACCATAACACCACCATCACCTTCATCCTCAGGGACATTATTGATGGCTTATCTTAAGTGTCTAATTGAATGAGCCCTGGGGTGCCCAGATTAAACACTGATTCTGGATGTGTTCTGTATTACGATTCTGGATGGGGTAGCACTACAGGAACTCACATACTGTAGGAAAAGTCCGCTTTGAAGGGTAATTTAGTAGCACACAGTAATCTGGAGACATGCATTTGTGTCATATTTCTAGCTGCATAGTGTAGAGAAATTTCACTACATGTTCACAAAGCTTTCTTTGACCCGTGGAATCGATTGCTTTCCTGTGTGAGATTGACCATCACTCAATATGCCGAGAACCTGAATGGGTCCAAGTTGGATTCCCACAGGCTGCTTTTTACTCCTGCCACACTGCATGAGCTGGAGAATCTTATGTCTTCTTTGGCTTTTGGATTGAGAGTTATATCACCAGCATCCCTGGTGCTTAGGCTTCTGGATTCAGACTGAGTTTCCTGACTAGCCTGCTGGGAGTTCCATCTTGCAAACAGCAGATTATTGACCGTCTCAGCCTCCATATCTTCTCTTGGTTAAGTATCTACACAGAACTCTAATACATTGGTAGACACAAGGGTATCAAACACTGATCCTTTCCTAAGGTAAGATAAGGCTTGAGCACATCAAATTCTTTCTTTCTTTTAAAAATTTTTTTAGTTTTTGACACAGGTCTTGCTGTGTAGTTCAGGCTGGCTTTGAATTTACTGTGAAGCCCAGGCTGCCCTTAAACTTGTGGGGATACTACTGCCTCTGTCTCGTGAATGCCAGGGTTACAAATGTGTAGAACTACAACAACATTCTGAGTAGAGACAGATGCTGATGATAAGATGCCCGGACCGTATAGTGGTGGATCGTGTCAGCCTGGAAGCGTAAGAATTGCCCTTGCAGCTTCCGTGCCTCTCCGTGTTGTCCTTCTGCCCTAGAGTACTATGGGAATTTATTTTTCCAACTTATAACTCCACCAGACATGTCCTCTCTCTGGTATAGAGAAGAAGAAACATCTTTCTTTGAGTAAAAAGACTTTCAGTAAAAAGACTGAATATCTGAGAGACAGTTGCTTGTGGACTATAGAGTCTGAATTCTTACTAAGTACAGGGTTTACTGTATTCTCGTCATTTTCCTCTCTCTTGGAAGAGGATACTTGATACCAGCACCGTACAGGAGGCAAAGTTTATTCTAGCTCACAATTCTAACCCATCTGCCACCAGCTCCTTAGCAAGAAGAGAGAAGGGAGGTACTGGGAATGATAATACACTCTTCCAGGTTATATCCCCAAGACTCACCTCCAAGAAGGCCCTCCCTCCTAGCGCAAGTCATCAATAAGTGGAGGAACCCACCATTGAGTATCTGGCCCTCAAGATCAGTCACTTTCCAGACACATGAGGCTGGTACTGGGCATCGAACTTGGGCCCTGTGCTTCTGAGGTAGGCAGGCACAGTGCCACTTGCCTCAATCCAAGGGGGGACATTTTAGATCCAAACCATAACACTCATCCTTTTGAGACAACCAACACTGTCAAGGATTCTCTCTGCCCCAGCAGCATCTTCTACAGGTAGACACATCAGCACTGAAAGGATGAAGGAGGCACAAAAGGACTCAGAATGGTTAGAATAGATCTAGTGCCTGCTGTAGAGAAGACCTGGGTCTGGGGCGCTCAGCAGCACTGTGCTAGTTGCTTTGGGACAGGGGGTGTGGATTGTGTAGCCTCACTTGAGGGACTCTCTTTCTCTTCATGTGCACCTTTCCCAAGTGCCTGGGCTGCATCTCTCTCCTGTGATGGAGTCCTGGGGAATTGCTTAGACAGCTCCCTGAGGAGTACACACTCTGGGAACTCCACTCTGAAATGCTTCTTATTGTGTCTAACTAAACATTTGTTTTACTTTGTTTTCTTGTGAGTAGACATGTATTCTTGGGCAGAACTCCTTTGTTGGCCACAAGATTTCTGATTTCTACTTCGGGCTAACCTTAAGGGTTTAAAGCATGTAGCAGCTGGAGGTCCAAAGGGGAATGCACCATCCACTTCTCCCCACAGCATGGTACCTGTAGTAAATGCTCAGTAAAGATTTGTTACAGGCACAGACACATTCTCAGGTAAAAGACAAATCAAATTGCAGAGAGATATCCAAAGTTTGAAGTTTGACACAACATACTGTGCAAAAGCAGCAAGCAAATTGCTCACAGAACAAACCACAGGTGACTGAAATATGGGGCAGTAATTTCTGTGGACTCAAGTGGTTTATGCAATCCTCAGCATCCCTCGATGGAATTATAGCCCCATAACTCAAATAGCTCCTATTTCCTTGACACACACATCCCATGGATTTGAATTCCAAATCTTGCTCATGGTTGGCACTGTATTTTTCTCCACACTTCTGTTGTTAATGCTGTCCAATAAATTCTTTCATTGACACATTTACTGTTAGACTTCCTTATCCCTGATCACCAAATACGCAAACATACAACACACCCACATCCAACTCTTTCTCTGTTTCTACGTATCTAGCATTATTTTTATATATTGAAACTGTTTACAGATTTCTTTTGAGGTCTTGGAAGTTTATTCCTTTCAGTTATCATTTTTGTATCTTATAGGAAGAAGAGTGAGGTTAGTGGCGCATCTTACTTAAACACTAGCCTGTGCGGATTCAGCCTGATTTGTGCACACAGACGGATAAGTCCTTCTTTTACTTTCTCCTTTTCCTGCCACACCTCTCTCTCAGCCTTGGATACCTGAATTAATAGTAATGTGGCATCATGTGCAGCCTCCTTTCCCCGCTCGCGTGTCTGTACAGGGGCCACCCAAGCAGGCGGGTCGGGTAAAGTTCTGAAGCTGCTCATCGGGCTCGATGTGGGATGACATTTCACACCAGCTTATTCTTAGACAATACAGAGCTGAGAACTCTCTCCAGTTCTTCAAAACAGTTCCAGTTCTACCAATGTATCCAGTCAAATGTAATCAACACTCTGAATATCATTCTCAAGGCTCTACTTGCAGGAATCATTTCTGTAGTTCGTGAATATCACTCACCTCTGTGTGTGGCTTCCCGGGGGAAGAACATGATATGTTAACTTTCTTTCTTCTATCAACTTCTATCCCTCTTCCCTACCCTACGTCATGCAGTGACTTAGTATCTGTAGCTGTTGATTCTTCTAGAGTTAAAACAGAGTAAAGGAAAAGTTTGGAGGGGGGGGTCTAATTGGCCTATCACCAAGACAGTTGTAGATATTTGTAGATGTGTAAATATGACACTCTCATGGGTACTTTAGGGGATTTTTGATAGATCCCCAATACTGGAGATCTATCACACGGCACTTTCCATAAAGCATTCAAATACATCTCCTTTTGTATGAACTGTTATGATTTTACCATTGTCCTTTGAATGGAAGGCTGCCACACTTTTCAAAGTCCTCTCTGAAGAAGTCTCTATAAGATAGTGCTATCATCTATCTGTCTTCATGGGGAAATGTCGATTTCTGCACTAAACACTTGAGCTCTGCATCACCCCTTGAGTCACTGAACTTGAGGGCATTGGCACCTCTGGCTGCCTCTGTGTGATCTGCTTATGTAGTCGAGGACCTCAATGGGGCAAGGGATTAGTTGCTATCTGTTCTTTTAGAGCCTCACTTGAAGGTGAGATTATAGTACCAATTTTAATCCTATAAAATGTAGCGTGTATATGCAAAAGAAAACCAAATAATTTTCCATGTGAATTTGATAGTCTGACGTCCACAGGGGTCTTACTTAAATGGGCAGAACTCTGGTGTCTGTTCTTTTCAGACTCAGGGTGGTGGTGGTGGCAGCGGTGGCACTAAGGGCTCTACACTATCGGCCCGGCCTTTTCTCTTTCCTCACATGAGAGCATCTTCTTATTTTATTATTGCAAAAAAAGAATGATAAAATTTCCAATAGTCCAATAAGCTGGTTAATACGGCCATGTATTTTATCCCTAAGGTGAGGTATGGAGGTGTCTGGTTCTATCCCCTTAGCATGTAGGGCTATTTCTAAATTTTTTAATTACCCAGACTGAAGCTCACACCCATATAAAATTCAGTTGTATAGTGTATCAGTCAGCTCTTTTGTTGCTTGGATGCAATTCTTTTTTTTTTTTTTTTGAGACAGGGTCTTGCTTTGTAGTTTAAGCTGGCCCTGAGCTCACTACATAACCCAGGCAAGCGTCCAATTCACAGAAATCCTCCTGCCTCTGCCCCCTGAGTTCTGAGATGACAGGCATGAGCAACCCCACCCAGCACTGTGGTATGTGTTACTGATTGCTGGTGGGCATAAGTCACCAGGCCCGGCACTGTTGTACATGGTTACCAGGGACTGAACTTGGGACCTTGTGCTTGCAAGGCAGGCGCTGGAACCACTGAGCTAACTCCCTATCCCTACGATGTAATTCTTTTTTTTTTTTAGGTTTTTGGAGACAGGGTCTCACTTTGTGGTTCAGGCTGGCCCTGAGCTCAGCCTCAAACTCACATCACAATCCTCCTGCCTCTGCCTCCCGAGTGCTGGGATTACAGGTGTGAGCCACCACGCCCGGCACTGGTATGTGGTACTGGTTGCTGCTGGGTGTGGGTCTCCACACCCAGTATTGTTATGTGGTTACCGGGGAATCGAACCCGGGTCCTTGCGCTTGCAAGACAGGTGCCGGAACCACTGAGCTAACTCCCCGGCCCCCTACGATGTAATTCTTGATACAACTTAAAGGAGGAGGAGGGATAAGATTATACATGGGTGAATGGTAAGATTATGCAAAAAAAAAAAAAAAAAAAGGCATGAGGGACACTCTATTAGAATGTAGATCTTCAAGAATGGCACCTGAGTTCATAGCCTTTTATTTTCACATCTAGCACAGAGCTGAGCATAATGGGTGACCCATGAATGTTAACAATGAACCATGCATGTTGGATTTAGCAAGAGGCCTGATTACACACAGTGGAAAGGTTCTGTTGTAAGTGGTAACTGAAATTATAAACTGAGATCTATGCAAGACTAGAGCGTGGTGGAGCCCGACTTTGTGTAGTATGCAGTGAGGATTTTTTTTTTTTTTTTTTTTTTTTTTTTTTT
>PVIR01003863.1:0-65974 GCA_004026965.1 Petromus typicus | reverse complement strand
TGCTTGGAAGACAGGCGCCGGAACCACTGAGCTAACTCCCCGGCCCTGCAGTGAGGATTTTTGAGTGGAGTTAAACAAACTGGAAGAGAAAGATTAGTCCAGGAGCACTTCTCAGCAAAGGGCACTGTGTCCTAATATTTCTTCCTTCCTTTCTGTTTACATGGTTGTTGTCACCTTGGGACTCTAACTCTTCTTGTCGGAACTTTCTGCTCAAATAACTTTAATGACTCCTTATCATTTACAGAACACTCACAACTTCTTAATCAGTATGCCCAATATGTAATTTCTAAAGTTTCCATTTTCCTGACTTCTCATGTGAAGTTTCTTCCCACGAACTCTGTTCTTTATCCAGGTGATATACTTAAAATTGTCTCATTCTCCTGGTCACTTTTGTGGATCAGGTATAGGGTTGCCATCTTATCAGCTTCTCTGCCCCTATTGCCTATCAAGTTCTTCCTTCTCTGAGAAGTCTTCCTGCCCTGAGAAATGTCTTCTTAACTTCTGAAGCAATTATTGCTGATCTTTTCATTTGGCAATATTGACAATCTTTTCATATACTCTCCATTCATTTCCTAAGGCATGTCATACCCCAACTTCTAAATTATAAAGTTTTAGAAAAAAAATAACTGAACTTCTGAAATTTAAAAAAATTTTCTTATAGAGTTCAGTAACTATATATTGTTCAAAGTGGAGACAATGGGAATAGAAGGAAGGAGACAGGCACAAGAGCAAATTTCTTTCTTTCTCTCTCTCTATCCACCTCTTTTTTGAGAAAGAGTCTTGCTACATAGCCCAGGTTGGCTTAAACTTCTGGCCTCAAATGATTCTCCTGCCCTGACCCTCCCAAGTAACTGGAACTACAGGGAATTGCTGCTGTGTATGAGTGACTTTGAGGGAAGAATTCACAGAACTTTGTGACTGCTGACTTACCTAACTCCATCTTGGATTTATTTTTATTTTTATGCTGTTCAAACTTGAGATAATAGGTTCTATATACATCAATATTCCTGTGCAAAGAAATTCTTCCTTTTATTTGTCCTAAATTGCCCTTTATACTGATGATCCTGTTTAAAGCATAAGGTCTATATGCCTTTTAAAGGTTAGGGCACTGTTTAGCCAGACACCCAAATATTTATACACTGAGAACTACACTGGTGTTGTCTGATTAATACTTGTCTTCTTGGGAAAGCTGTGAATAATGTCAACATGAACTACATTATTCCTGCTAAAAATTCATCCATTTAGTTTAACTTGCATGTAATGACACCTGAAAGTCAGGAGCTGTTTGCTGAGGGCTGTTGCAGTACTGTTGTAGCTCATTCAGAACGAATGACGACGAAATAGCTTCGGCGTGCCAAATGGGAGCATCAGCATAAATGGGAAATTTAGGGGCTCCGGGAAACCTTTAATATGTGATGAATATAAAGGGCCAATGCAATGAGTCTCAGAAAAATCCTTGCGTAGGAAAAAAGATACCTTTATGAATTGGAAGTCAGAACTATGGCACTAACCGCATACTTTACATTAATGCCAAGTGAAATTTATCCAAAGAGCTGAACAACAAAGGCTGTAACTGGAGCTCGAAGGAGACCCGGGAATGGAGGCGAAGGAAGAGCCTTACTCTTACCTTTCCACCTTTTTCGTTCTTTCTCTTTTCTTTCCACTTGATTGCTTTGTTTATACTTTTATTTCCCCTTGACCTTTTACTCACTTTGGTCTTTGATCAGCCTCTCCTTTCCTCTGGAATGGTACTTCTACCTCCCCTTCCAGCCTCTCTTTTCTCTACGCATGCCCCCTTCCTTTACCTCAGAGGTCCTTTCTCTCACCATTGTAAGTTACAGATTTTGCAGTGTGTACGGGGGAAACCATCTTATTACTCCATTCTTTTTACAGGTGGGGCTGACAGATCCCAGAGAGTTCAAATGACTTGCTAAAGTCGTGCAGGAAGTGAAAAGACACATTTACAAAGCACCACATTTTACCATGGAAAGAGGTTGGATGTCATGTATGCCCTCCATTCAACCTGTGCAGAGCACTTTCTAAATACCCAGAAGTGGTCTGTCTGAGAATAATTCCAGGGAGTATAACCCATTTCATCATCAGGTGTATTACTATTTTGGCACATTCTGAAAGTAGGCTATTCTTTAGATGAACACATCTATTATTTTCCAGAACCAGGGATCGAGCTCAGGACCTTGCACTTGCTGGCAGTAAACTGCGTCTTTCTGTATTTTCTCACTCATCTTGCTCCTGCTCACTAGAGTTACAAGGAGACTTCATGTGCTTGCTCTTTGAATCTACGACAAAGCAATTAGTTTCTCCCAAACCTTTATTTCCCTACGCTCTATACTCCCTGCCCCTAAGTGGCTTCTCATGGTATGCGACAACTCTCATTACTTTTTTAGACCCCTCACGGGGATGATCTCTAGCCACTGTTATCCTTCTAGGGTGACATAAATTTGGATGCAATACTTTAGATAATATTTAATCCATGCAGACTAGAGAATCACTATTACCTATCTTGATATGAGAATTTATCAGTTTATTATTTCTCAAAATGTTGTGTTCTTCTAGTGTTGGTTCATACTAAGATAAAGCTCAGGTGAAATTTTCATTTCTCTTCCATGTAAACTTCCAAGAGGCCAGCTTCTTCCAGTTCCTTTTTTTTTTTAATTATAAAGATTATTATTATAGCATTAATTTAGGGTTAACAGTTATTCCTACAACATTTGATCATTCTGGTTTTGTTTGATTTTTTCTCAGGAGTCTGAGCTCTTTTCAGTGTACCGACACCTTCCCCTCAGTGAAAGGTCAACTCTGAACAATGTGTACCTTAAATTTTGTGATGATTATCCATTTGATTACAATAGTAGCTGCAAGATAGTATTGTATGTGACAGAGTCAAGTGATGCAGAATGGACTGGAGTGCACCTTACCTGGAGTTATTTAAGATTCATTTGATTACAGGGCTGAGGAGTTAGCTCAGTGGTACTGGCACTTGCTTTGCAAGTGTAAGAACCCGGGTTTGATCCCCAGTAACTACAAACAACAATGCCAGGCATGGAGACTCGTGCCCAACAGCAATCAGTACCATATACCGCAATGCTAGATGTGGTGGCTCACACCTGTAATCCCAGCACTCGGGAGGCAGAGGCAGGAGGATTACTGTGAGTTCGAGGTTTGCCTAGGCAACCTCGACATAGTGAGTTCAGGGCCAGCTTGAACTACAAAGTGAGACCCTGTCTCAAAAAAGAAAGAAAGCAAAGAAAGATTCATTTGATTATAAACACGAGGCAACAACTGGAAGAATTCTGTTGTTTTTTCACCAAGAATAGTTTTACTGCCCTTGTTTGTTCATTAATGCAGTAAATATTTACTAGGGATTAACTAAGTACTAGTCATTAAAAGTGATACAACCAAATCTCACAAGTAGGCAGTTCAGTGATAAGGGTTTGTGATGTTTTCTAGAAATATCTTACTCCCAATCCCTGGGTCTTTTCATTCTACCTTTTAAAATCCTCCTCGAAATAATCTTGTTGATCTAACCTGGATGCCATAGAGGTTTTTGGGGCTGCCTTGATGCCTGCTTTCCCTACTCATCACTGTGCTTTGTTCTGGGCTGGTAGTCAGAAGCGCAGGGTGTTATTTATGCACACAGAGCCACGGGCTCTCAACTCCTGTGGCCTGGACTTCCCGTGGAAGGAAAACGTTACAAGTGAATCACCCTCCATGGTGTCTGCTCAAAGCATAACACAGTGTAAAGAGAATGCCAAAGGAGAAGAGTGTGTTTACTGGAATGTAGAAGAATATAGCCCTTTTGGTATACTGTATAAACAAGAAAGATCAAAGCAGGAAAGAGATTTTTCTCAAGTAGCTACATAGAGCTGAAGGGTCACCAAGAGAGTAGTGAGAAGTTTAAGAACACCACAAAATTTGTTTACATTATAGGAGCGATTCTGCCATAGTGTTGCTGACCTCATTTGTTCATGAATTTCTGAATATTTATTGTGAGTTTACCATGTACTAGTCATTATTCTAGGTGCTAGGAACATCTTGGATATAGTTCTGCTCTCATGGTGCTTATATTTTAATGTATAAATGGACACAACAGATAAAGAAACAAAGATAATTTCAGCTCATGATAAGTGTTACAAAGAACACAAAATGAAGTTACCAAGCAGAGTGACCGGGGTTGAGACAGTCAGGAAAAGCCTTCTTAGACTGTGACATGTGAGCTGATCTCTTACTTCAACAGCTCAGCAGACAGCTGAAGCAACAGGCCAACAAACGGAGGCCAGTGATATTCAACTTCTTTTGACTCATTTGTAGGCTTTCGGTATGTTTAAATGCCCTGCAATGATTCTGTTGGTTGGCAGCTGACCACAAACACACAAATCTGAGAGTCTAACCCCGGTAGATGCTGCTGAATGCTGAATCTTGTCTTAGTTATCAATGTGGCAGCTTTGGTGTCTTGAATGAAAGAGTAGCTCCCGAAAGGATCTAGCTTGATGTGAGTTGGGGAGAAAAGTACAAGTTGGATTTAGTTTCTGTGTGCAGGGTGAGCATTCCAACCCTTCAGTTTCATCCCTGTCTTGCTCTTCATTCTCCCATGGGTGTTCTGTGAAATGTAGGCTCTGGAAGAGCTGAGAGACTGCAGGCCCAAACCATTCCTGATAAACGGGAATCTGAGAGGTTGAGTGTCTTACCTACGATTGCAAAGCTGCTTTGGGCAGACCCAGGATTTCACCCCAGGCTTCCTGTTTTCCAGTGCAGTCCTTTCTTCTAGATCATAAAAGATAGAAAAGGTATCTTTTGAGAGCTCTTTTTCATGCTATGATGGTATCAAAGATGATCTTCATTTTATAGTTCTCCAAATTTATAAATATTAATATATTGATATCAAATAACAAAACTTTTTGCTAATAATTTAATATAATATATTGTATGTTGATAAAATGTAAAGAATACATTAAGAATTACATTAGGCCATTTTGTGTTACTCTAACAAAATACCCAAAACTGAGTAACATAAAGTAACAAGGTTTACTTAGTGCATGCATCTGGTGGCTGACGGGTTCAGATAGCATGGCCTGGCACTGTGATGAGGGCCTCTTGGCTCCCTAATACAATGGTAAGAAGCAGAAAGGGGCACATTGTGGGCAGAATGGACTAAACTTGGGAAGGGGATTAGGCCAAAATAAGTTGCCTCAGTAGAACTAATTCATTCTTGTGAGACCTAACACACTCCAAGAGCCTAACATGAAAGTGCACATTCAATAGGCTCTATATTTCAGATTTTGAATTGTGATCCTTTTCTGTTCTGTCAATACACAGTGCAACACTCTCAAGATTGGGCCGTGGGGGGAGCCAGTGCTTCCCATCAGCCACGTGGTCAGGAGAGGGGAGAAATGACTCTCCACAGGGTGCTAGTGGCTAACCTGCAATGTCTGTGAAGATTAGGTACCGGAAATGGATTTTAAATTTACAGTAGTTTCCACTTAGTATGAGTTTTTTGAGATTGAACCCCAGGACAAGGAGAAGAGCTTCTTTAGTTGTGTGATAAGAGAAAGTGGAGCACAGACGGTGGCAGGGAGGAGGTGCCGCTTTCCCGGGCTCTCACAGTTTGAGTAGTAGGATAGCAGCAGGAGTGGGCAGAACAGGGAGACATTCAGGGAGATCAGGAGGAGTAATGGGCTTGGGATCTTGGGAGAAAGGGGCCAGAGAGGAGAGGAAGAAGGCAGGCAGAATCGGGCTGGAAAGGATTTTGTTTGCCTTGCTAGAGATTTTGAGCAATATTCTAAATTCCAGAGCACTTTCTGCCCTTTGGAACCACAGTATTTGCACTATCTGTCGAGGTTGTCAGATGTGCTTCCTAAGCACTTGAACAGTGACTAGGGCAGGTGGAGGGACTTTAACCTTAATGCCTTAAAATATAAATTTAAAAAGACAAAAAACCTTGACTGGGGTCCACACGAGTTTCTAGGTAGGTGAGCGATACATTTGGGTGAGTTTAATAAATCCTCCATTTGAGGAGTCATTAATATATTGGTATATTTTATATATACATTATGATCACATTCAACATTGAGAATTTGTACCTGTATAGGACACATCTTGATTCTCATTTTTTCCCAGTCCCTGCCCTCCCAACAACCCCAACCCCCTATATATGTAAGCTTTGTTTTCTTTTTTACTATCAAATTCTTTCCTTTCCTTTGCTACTTTCCCCTGTCCTCCCTTTTCCCTTTTTCATTCTGAACATTTTCTCCCTACTTTACAATACCTATTATACATTTTGGGACTCATTTACATCTTCAGTTTCTCATACTAGAGAAATGATACAATATGTACACATTTGTGTCCTATTTGTTTCATTTATGAGTATGTCCTCAAGGTATGTCCATTTAGGAGTCATTAAAATAAAGCTGCACATGCACAATGCTAGCCTAGTCAAAAAAGGAAAAATAAATTCATTGATTGATTTCTACATTTACCAGGCTAACAATGAAAAATGATAATCTTGCCATGGCAGATCTTCATACAGTAGTTTTTTTCTTCTGTGCATACTTATGGGATCAGAATTAATACTACTTTAAAGCCACTACTCCAGAAATAGTATTTGTATTGTGATATATCAATAAAAAGATAACAACAAGTTATGTATTTCTTTATTAAGGTTTTCCTCTGTCCTTAGATCATTAAAATATGCTGTTGCATTTCTGTAAGATTCTTTAAATTTCATGTATGTATGAAGAATGTAATAGTTTAAAAATTCCGTTTGGGTTCATTTATGTCACTAGTTAAGTTGCAAATGATGTGGTGAACAGGGACATCTTAAATCTTTCATTAGCACAGGGTGATCTCTAGGGACACTGCAACTTCCACACATACTTTGGAGAGATTCCAAGTCGGGAGGAAGTCTTTCAACATTCCTAAAAATTAAAAACAATTCTCGAAGTTCCTGAGGGTCTAAAGTAGTTGGACGTCCCCTGTGGACAGGGCCTTGCCTAGAGTAGAGGAGGAGGGGTGTGTGCAGCGCAACTGCTTCCAGCTTGGATCTGCCTCCTGCTGGGCCCCTGGGCTGTGGCAGGGCTTCACAGTTGATCTGCTTCAGGATTTCATAATGAGTTTAAGCTCTGACCATTTTTACTCTACAGAAGCACAAACCTTAAAGTCCAAAAATAACTCACGTTACTAGCTCTCACCTGTGTTTCACCACCCTTAGAGCTAGGCCAGGGGCCCAAATCCAGGTTTGTATTGTAGGAGAAGTCTAAACTGTTTGTATAATCAGACTTTTTGTTGTTTCTCCTTCCCAGTTGCCTGTGAGGGTTAGGGTGTAATTCAGACTTCCTTTGAATACTGCGTGTTCAGGCCAGAGCTAGATGGTCCTGTGGGTGCTTGTGGGCAGAGTGAGGAGAGAAGGGAGTGCTGCTTTTCCAGATCCTCTGTAGGGCTGAGCAGCACTGCAGGCCATCACGTCTTTCTCCCATTACATCTCTAGTCAGGAGGAGACAGGATCAGACACCAAGTCACCCACAAGAGGGCAGCAAATGATTTCCCATCTAGTTTTGTTTCCTTTAAAGATCATTTTGCTTCTCTCCCGCAGAACTTCTATTTAGTAAAGAAATAAAAATTTGATGCTGTCGGGAGGTATGGGACCTGAGTTTTATTTCCCTGGAATCCTTGTTTGTACAGCTCACCACCGGAGCGTGGGAAGCACTGGCTGGTGGTCTCCATGGGCTGGAGACATCTGCAGAGATGGCGTCTTCTTGTCTCCTCAGCTTCTGAGATCAGGGTTTATTCATGAGGTGGAACATTGTGGTGCTGAATCTGGGAGAACGCTCATCCATTTTCTTGTGTCAATGCTAGTTATTCATGAAGATCCTCCAGACTGTGCCTCTTATCAAAGATTAGATTCTAATCAGTTGTCTATTTGCCATGTCTAGGGGTCCGGACACGGTAGGGATATCTTCCTAATTGGCCACTGGGCTGCCTGCTTTCCTGCCAGTGGATGGCACATCATTTTCTGCGTTTAGGCTTGTGAGGCTCAGATAGGTTTAGGCTGATTTATGAGCTTAAGAGACCGTCACCTTTCATCATCCCATGGTGTGTGTCCTTCTCTCTCAGGAAACAGACTTTCTCTAGTCTCCAAGCTCAGAGTAATGAATATTTGTCAAGCACATCTACAGCTAAACCCTTAGGTAGATGCTGAAGGACCATAAAAGTACCCTAAAACAAATTATTTACTAAATATTTGTGCTCAGCTCATTCGCTGACTTTTCATTACCCCTGAAACAATTTTATAAAGCAAGTATTATTTCTAATACACAAACGAAAACACTGAGATTGTGAGAAGTTAAGCAGTTTGTCACTTAGATAGTCCAGGTGAAGAGCAGAGACTTGAACTTGAATCTGCCTGACTTTGGAGCCCTAAAAGTATCGACATATTGGTTTTCTTCCTACAAATTCCTCAGTCTTAGAGATCTTAGAATTTAATGCAGTAGCTTTCCAACATGAGTGCACATCAGAATCGTCCAGAGAGCTTAAAAAAAAATCCCAGTGCCAGGGCTTTATCCCAGGCCAGTTAATTCAGAAAGAGAGGAGGAAGGGGGGAGGGATGGAGGGACAGAGGGGGGTGAGTGAGAGAGCTGTGATGTCCAAGACATAGCATTTTGAGAAGGTTTCCATGTGATGCTTCTGCAGGCAGAGTTCGGAAGCCCTGCCTATGCGGAAGGGAGGGATGGGTGAGGTGAGTCCCAGGCACTAAGTTCAGTGGAGACACTTCTTTTGCTTGGCAGTGCTTGCCATGCTTCTCAGCTCCTGCAGCAGGTGGTGGACTGTCCCATCATGGTGGGCTCCTGTACACAGTGCTGCCATATTGGATATCAGTTACTAGAACTCAGTTGTTTTGAGTGCGTGCCATTTTGAGACACAACTTTAAATTCATTCACTTGTATCAACTCTTTTAATCCATATAGCAATATAATATTATTATCAAGTCTATGGTGCCTTGGTTCCCTGGGGCAACATTATTTTAGGTGTATTAAAATAACGAGAGAAAGGAAAAAATACTACCAATGAATTTTAGTCATCCTAAATTATGGTTTATGTTTTCAGAGATGTTAAGATGTGAGAAAATACACTGTTTAATGTGAACAACCTATAGATCAGGGAAGAGAGGCACAGAAACCTTAAGTCTTGTATTTTAAGTTGCTTAAATATGTATTTTAAGTTGCTTAAATGGTGGTGCATGCCTGTAATCTTGGCACTCTGGAGGCTGAGGCAGGAGAATTGCTGTGAGTTCAAGGTCAGCCTGAGCTACATAATGAGCTCCAGGCCAGCCTGAACTACACAGTGAGATCTTGCCTTGAAAAAGCAAAGCAAAGCAAAACAACGAAAAGAAGATTGCTCAATCAGGAGGCATTATATTATGAGCACTTACCATGTCATCAATATTCTTCCTAAACATAATTTTTAATGGCAACATTAAGTTACACATAAATATACCTAAATTATTTTAATTGCTCCCGCAATTTTGGTTGATTATATTTCAACGTAAGTTTTTATAGGTGTCTTTTCCCACGGCACTGCCAGGCATTAGGCATTAGTTTGCAGCTAGTTATTCAGGTAAATCACCCTGTGGAGTCTGCATGGGTTGTCATGTGAGGAAGATGCCTCATGCAGACCTTTGTCCTTTTCACAGCTTTCTGTTGGACCCTTTGGATGGTAGGGTGCTGATTGACTGCATATTGCTGGTTTTGTTATTAAGAATCTTTAGTCCATCAGCCCCAAGTGGGTCCACATCCTGCACTCACTCAACTGTGCTTTGAAACCTCATGACAAGTGCTAGTATAGTAATCGCAGCTTGGATGAGTTGCCTTTTTGTCAGTACTGGGAAGGGGATGGACGCCTGCGACTGAACACATCTGATTTTTGAGTCATCTTTTTGACTGTTGAGGATCCAGTTGTCTTCATTGCAGTTGTCTGGACTCTTTCCTCTTACATGGACTTTCCTTTTGTGTGACTCAATCATGAGAACTTGTACAAGAAATGAAACCAGTTTTTCAGAGAATTTTCCCTTCTCATCAGCAGTGAGACACAGTGATGAAAGTGATGTAGTTTATAGTTTCTGGAAGGTGGCGATTATCTCAGCTGACCGAGCTGTCCATTAGTGATGGTTGAGAGCATTCACATCCCACTCTGAAGGAAGTGTCGCTGGACCCCGACTCACTGGCTCTTCAGCAGCGTCCCTCTTTTAGCTAAGTGTTACTGAATCTTTTCCACACGCACTGGAACCACAGCTAATCTATCAAAGGTCTGCAGGGTGGTATCTGGAAGTGTTGGTTATTTTATTTGAGATGAGCCAGAGTTCTGACAGGTAGGGTGAGGTTTTGAGATCCCAAGGCCATGAGTGATTTGCCCGAAGTATATGTTTCAGTTATTTCTTGCTGTACAATGAACTTCACTAATGCTTAAGAGATTCAAGCAACAACTTATTTCACTACCTTTTAATTGGTTCTATAGGTTGACTGTATGCAGCAGGCTGGTTCTGTTTAGGTGGTATGGAGTTTGTCACGTGACTGCTGGCAACTAGTTACCGAGTCCTCTGAGGGCTGTACTCCGAGTAGGGAGGGTTAAGTCTCCTCCCCCCTCTCCCCACGGCCACAAGCCTCTCCCTCTTCCCTTGGGTCTCTCCAGCAAGCTGGTCAAATTACCTACAGTGTGGCTAGGAGCACCTTGAGGTGCTTCTTAGGGCTTAGATCTGGACTGTCATAATGTCACTCTGTTCACTAAGGAGTGCTACGGTTTAGGTCTTGAATGTCCTTCAAAGGCCAGTGTGTCAAAGCTTGACCTCAGGGTAGTGCCAGTGGGAGCTGGTGGAGTCTTTGGAGTAATAGCCTGATGGGAACTTCTTAGGTCACTGAGGTCACCTTCAATGGGGAGTACAGGGTCCTGGCCTATTCTTTTCTCTCTTTTGTTTCCTGGCCATGAGTTTTGCTTTGTCGTGGATTTTCACCATGACCAGGTCCTCATCACAGGCACAAAGCATGTAGCTGATACCTCTAAAACTGTGAGTCAAACCCTTCTCTTTGTAGGTTAATTCTCTAAGGTATTTCTTGATGGTGAAAGGAAACTAAGGCACAAGGGCAACTGACATTAACATTTTATGGGGAAAATACAAAGAATTTGTTGCCATCTTGAGTCGGTGACATATGTTCACACTTTGGGTAGTCATATTGGCGAAAATTAGGCTAAGAGATAGATCCGACCCCAAGGATTTGAGGGTGTATGGTTGTGTTCCTGCTATTGTTTTGGTAAAGATGTCATATGGATCTTGGCAAGAGTTTGACATATACTAGTGAGTTTTGTCAGGAGGAAACTGCAAAGTGTACTGGGCAAGAAAGCATGTTTGATGGACTTACTGCTTAGAGCCTTGACTACCTAATCAAAGAACAGAGAGGAGAGTAAAGAAATTTTCTCTAATTAAAAAAGAATTTTTCTTGCATGAGTTACAGCCTGTTCGTTGCCATGTGTTACTTTGCTGTGGCTGGTGAAGCTCTTTTCTCAGCTGTCGGTCTCCTTTGGAGAGCTGACTGCGAGTGTGCCATTAGGCTAAATGACAAGAAGGAGTGGCACTCTCACCTTCTAGCCTGCATGGGAGCTGAAATGCAGGCTTGTGAGGAGGAGCTGAACAATCCATTTCAAACACGTATGCTGGTCCTGCAGATGGTTCAGTCTGAGAAGAGGCTAACGGGAGAAGAGGGAGACAAAGTTATAGCATGGAGGAAGGTATACAAGGCCTGGCAGTGGGGGCTGAAGAGCAGTTCTGAGGGGCCACTTTTCTCCAGACAGTACTCACATCAGTCAACCATGTTTTTTGAGCAGGATGATGAAAGGTTATGAGGCAATGCCCTCCCTGAAGGCATGCAGGAGTGAGAGAGAGACATTGGCCCCAGATTTTTGTTAATTTATTTTGTACAGTTTTAGCCAGTTGAAATGTGATGCTTTCTTAAACATCCCTGGTTCAACCCCTCTCATTTTCTTAGTGCACTAAAATTCCCTTTCATTAGCATTCCCCTTAAAAGGAACAATCTCAGAGATTCATTAGAGAACTCGCTAGGGTTTTGAAACTACTTTGAGATTGTAGACAGATGTTGCTGTCATCCAAAATTCATTTGAAGATCAAAATGATGCCTGAGGACCTTGAATGGTCAACAGGATGAGAAATCTTTGAAAAATCTATCTAAGGACTATTTCCCCATTGAAGACTGATATTTATTCCCGTTTGTCTTGCATGCTATGGTTATCATTCTCCCATTTCAGTAGAACAGCCATCCTACAAAGCAAGAGCTTTCCTCCACTTCTGAGACTAGGTTTCTCATACTGAGTTGGTGATGAGGACAAGAAACTATTGGTTTCCACTGTAACTGAAAGGAGTTCCAGGGCTCTGCTTTATCTGAGATTGATAGGCCCCATGGCCACCGTTATTCCAGTGGTGAGAGGTATGTGCGGACCATAATGGGAGGTTAACACCTCTGCAGATTTATGGTGCTCAAGTAGTCCCAGTCACCGTTTATGTAGACAGTATCTCTTCTTATCACGTCCCTTCCATCATAATCTGGGAGAGTAGTCAGGATCCAAATAAATGATACAACTTGAGCTCAGTTGGTGATTTTTTCCCCCGCTAGTTATTTCAGGTGTACCATTCTGAGTGCTGTGAAATGTGGTGTCATGTCCATCCTGTGCAGGGACTGTTGATTTGTAACTCTCATTTTCCAGATAATTGTTTTCCTTGGTCTTATGTTGCTACAAACCACTCCCTGGAAAGCTAATACTGTATCTTCTTCTTTTCCCGTTAACATGGTCTAGCTTAGATAAAGAAACATGATTTCAGATCTTATCTAAAGCCTATGCAAACCACTTTGGTTTAGAAAATTGGTCTGTAAATCTTGCAGGGAACCATGATTTTCTTGGGCACTTACACGGTTTCAGGTGGATCAAGAAATATTGATACAATCCGGCCTTAGAATTACAACATTGCTCTCTGAAGCCAGCCTGTAATTGCAAATACTAGGAATGTTATGAAATAGAAAGAATGTGCCTGAATGTTTGAAACTCTAAAAAGAACTTCTGCCTCATTTCCATTTGAGTTTGAAAGTCAGTCCTCTCTGATTAGTTTGTCCTCGGCTTTGATGAGAGAGATTTTGCCTCTTTTTAGGGGCTGTAGCTGGAGGCAGGCAGATGGCGCAATATGGCTGCACTTGGTGTGATGAAGGTGGGCTGCACGGGGTACTTGCCTAGTCAGTTAAGTAGAAAGCAACCCTGGTATGCAGGTTGTCAGTGTTCACAACTTCCCAGGGAAGGAAACAATGAAAACTGCTCCCCTTATTATATACCGACTGTATATGGGGTCTGCACACTCATTGAGTCCTTAGTTTCCTCAGTGGCCCTGCCCATAATGCATTCTCATTCTCATTTCCCAGCAAAGGAAATGAAGGCTAAAACAAGAGAGGGCATTAACTTTCTGATAGGATGACAACAACAAGACTTGTTGGTAAGTCCTGCTATGCCAGTGCCAAAAACTCAGCTCCCCCCTCAGCCTCACGTTTGTTTATTGTTTCTTTGTCTTGTCTCTCCTTTCTCTCGGGGATCCAGAGGTGTGAAACCAGTAGGGAGGGCAGGAGCAGAAAAGCTGAAATTAATGATTCGAGCTAGGAAAAGGCCTACACAGACTCAGAGGGTGGAAACAAAGGTGACTCGTCTTGATCCCCAGGTTCCGGCATATACAGGAGGAAACCTGAGTGGTTCAGGAAAATTCGTTGGCTAGTTAAGTGTTACAGGGGTAAGGAGGGAGGAAAGCTCCAGGCCCAGGCCCTCAGCTCCAGCCCCAGGACTCACACCTTCAGGTATTCCCACTCCTGATTTGGAAGATGGGTCCGTGTCTCTGTCTCAGTATTCAGAGTTCAAGTATTTTTTCCTCTTCTTTTTTTCAGTACAAGAAACACTTCCTTTACTTTCTAGCCCTACACTCTGCCTCAGGGCTGAGGCTGCTGCTGTAAGGAGTTTCAGAAAGCTGTGGAAGGAAACCCCACAGACCTTGGTTCTGAGAAGCCGACTCTTCCTTCTGGAACCTTCCATAGTGACTCCAGTTTGAAGGCAGCTCATCTCCTTTTCTTTGAAACTTGGTTTATTTGCTAGACAAAGGCAGCACCATCACATCTTGCTGATGCTCGAAGCAAACATCAGTGGCAAATGATCCTCTTAAGCAAGTTCAAGTGGCTGGAGGCAATGCTGGGGGCTAAAAATACGGAAAGAACTGAAACCAAAACAATGGCTCAACCTCAGTGCCACCAAGTATCAGAGGGCCCTCCAGAATGCTGATGTGGGGACAGCTCCTTAGAATAGGCTCCGATGAGGTGAGAGATGGGCTTGTTTCCAGATGAGCAAACCGCTTTCTGGGGCACTGAGTCACGACTTCAGTTCCCTTCTTTGTCTGTCTGTCTGCAGGCTGCCTCAGCTGCTGAGTATTGCTCTGGATAAAGGTGTGAGAGGCATGATCCTGGACGGAGAGCGAGGTACACTCTGCACACTGCAGCTGTTTGAGTCCAGCAAGCGGCGTTTATGTGAGTCCAACGGTCACTTCCCATGCTTTCCAATGGCTGACAGAAGTATTTGAGGCTCAGATGAAGGGATCTACATTTTGATTTTGGAAAAGAGAATTTGAGTATTTTTTAGTATTCTTGAGTATTTTTCACATAGTCAGCATTGCTGTCAGTAATTTCTTCTAAATCTTAGGAATTCTCTCTTATGACAGGGTCTCAGAACAGGGCTTCTTGCATTGAAAGCAGTCAGGGATGTCAATAACTAGTAGCACCTGTGTTACTAGGTTGCTAGCATGCTAGGTTGTGAGTGGACACGGGACATGTAGAAGTGGGACCACGTGAGGATTCAAGCTTCTCAACCATATAGCTGTTTCTGGAGCAGATCTGTTTTTAGACGTAATGGACCCTAGAATTTGATGTTTGTAATTTTTGGATTTCTGTTTCAGTTCCCTTTTGTCTGGATTCATTAGGGTCTTTTTTACTTCCCTGGTCTTCAGATTTCAAACTCAGGTCATCTCCTCCATCAAGGCTGGGTCTTCCTGAATGAACTGGCAGTTTTAGTTCTGCCCTGGGCTCCAGCACTATTCCTGCATCAAGCAGAGGGGTTTAAGGAGTTGCAGCTTTAGGTAGTGCCCTCTCTTCAGGCCTCATCCTAAAAACTGGAACGATGTGCTTATCAGATGCGTCTGACTCTGAAAACTGAGCTTCCACTTATTACTGAAGGCCCATTTGTTGCTGTTCTTGTCTTGGAAAAAAAGACTTATTATTTTCTGTTTAGTTTTTGTGTTACTATAAATTTTATATCATATAAAATTTTTTTCAATGACCTTCTATTTATGTTGGTTCCTCTAGGACAGGGTTCTAGGTCTTCTTAGATTCTTCCCTGATCTCTCTGTCTCTCTCTCTCTCTCTTCCTTTTATCAGCTGATGGAGATTGCTGATGTTCCCTATGTATTGGGGGCTGCTAAGTGTTTCCCACATTTGTTATGTCCCCTAATCATTGCCTTGATTGGCACCCTGATATCTCTCTCTGGATGCATACTCCCTTACCCATCCATCCTCATCCACCCATCCATGTAGGATTACTGAGCACACACTGCCAGCTCTGCTCACCTTCTGAGACTGTACTGAGACCAAGTTGAATCTGGCAGGCTGTGTTTTCTTCCAGCCCTTGTAACAAGGTCTATCCTTTAACTCCAGTGGGTTGATTCAAGCATGGAGCTTTGCTCCTCAATATCAGACCCTTCTAGGTGCCTGTTAGTTGTGCTTTTCTGAGATTGCTTGTTTACTCACATATGACAGACACCTTAATTCCACATTTTCTCTTATCTTTTCTGACTGTGGTTATTATTATGAGCTGCTTGTTCTAATATTTTAAACTGCATTATTATTCTCAACTCTATGATATCCATTTAGATTTGTTTACTAGAAGCAAGGATCTGGTCCATGTGAACATGATTTAGTTGTTTCAAATATTTTCAGATTTTCTATAAGTTATACAATTTGTTCATATTAGTTCTATTCCTGTTCTCAACATTGTGCTCTTCTGAGAGGTCTGTATCATTTTGTCAGATTCTCTACTCTTTTCAGGATCATTATCAATGCACAAAACAAGGTAAAAAAGAATAGATGTTCTTCCCAACTCAGAAGAATTTAGAAATAATGAAACCAAGAAAAAAACTTACATTGTGCTCTTTTCAATCTATACAAAGAGTATTTACTGTTGGACTTTGCAGATAAATTACGTAAAATTGTTTTCTTTAAAGTGGTGGGTTTGTTTTACAAAAACAGTGAAATGGCAGGGGGAAAAAAGACATAATAAAATCCATGGTTTAAGAAGTTTTAAAAGGTTTAATAATCTGAAAATACAATAGAACAAAAATTTTTACTTAAAAATAATGGGATATGTCATAAATTCAGCTAAATTCAAGTGGTAAGTGCAAGTTGAATGCTAAGCTCAGGGAACTGTCTGAATATGAAAATATTTCAGGAAGGGGAGGTTGTACTTTTGGAGGAAAACTATTGGAGAGAGGATGACATTCTAAGGAAAGTCAGGGGTCCCTGGGTGAGGCTGAAGTCATCTGAAAACGAGCAGAGCCCTCTGAAATCCTGAGCACTTCTCATTAAGCTCCCAGCTAGAGTGTTTTGAATGAGCACTTGAATAATTCCTCTGAGCGAAGTCCTTAGATGTGGTGGCTGAAAGCCAGCCCTATTATCTCCATAGTCCTCTTCTCTCCCTTTGTAACGAGTCACTTGGTTCCCAAATGAAATGTTTCTCTCCCATCGGTCTTTGATCTGGCGTGTTAGCGTCATCTCAGACTGCGTCACCAGCTCTCTGCACTCCTTGCTGTATCATCTTACTCTGTCTCTTCTGAACTGCAGGTGCCTTCACATTTGGATGATTATGTTCAAAAACTCTGTCTGGACACTTCCCTTATTGTATCTGGTGTCTTGTGCTCCCACACTCTGTTGGAAATGAAAGCACAGTTAAAAGAACCCCAAACATTTCAGCTCACTAGAGGGAAACCTCCAATGTATTCCACATACTGGAGTGCACCTGAAGCGGCATTCTCAGTGCATGCACCACACACACACACACACACGCACACACACACACACACAAACACACACACACTTTAAAGTATTGTATATGTATTCATTTAAAGAAGTTACACAAAAAAATTTTAGAAAACTTTAACTTTTGTATAGACTCTGCTTAGTTGATTCTCTTCTGCTTTAACCAATCAGTTAGCGAAGACCTTTCTGCAAAGTGATTAGTTCTCTTAGCTTTCTATTACAGCGAATCACATGGTACTCATTATGGAATAGTGCTGCAGTGTGGTCAGAATCACCTGGACCCTATCCAAGTTATAGTTGCTGTAGGTTCTACTTGCTGAGTATAGTCTATGTAGAACAGTGACTTTCAAACTTGGAGTGTTGCCTCTCACAATGTCCTAAGGAGCTAGAGCTTTAAAAAAAATTCCAACAGTCAGGCCATAGCCCATATAAGTTAAATGAGAGTCACTGGAAATGGGGCTCAGGAATCGGTCATTTTAGAGCTCCTAAGGCGATCCGAGGGACAGTCGAGTTTGAGAACCAGTTACATGTACAAAGCCTGATGCTTAAAGCACGGTCCGTAGGTTGGCTGTGTGAATAGGAACAGAAGTTAGTCTGAGCTCCCGAGCCCCAGCCAAGCCTGACCGAGTGTGAATCTGCACTTTCTCAAGCTATCCCCACGTGGTTCTGGAAGTTCATGAAGCATGCACGGATGCTGGCTGGGCATCTGGAACTCATCCAGACAGAAGTCATTTATGAGTCCCCACAATGTATCGGGCACTATGCAAAGCTTGAATTTGTTGCTACAAAGAACAGGTGTTTCAGCATTATTTTAGGAGGACATTGAGGCTTGGGCAGATTAAACACCTCAAAACAGGCTCATCTCGGATTTGAATCCTGCCTCTCCTTACTACCTTCCCTACAGTACCAGAGTGCCTCCACATATGGAGTAATTTAAATGTTTTCTGTATTAACTAGAGTAAATATTTCCTAAATCTCTACCTATGAATAAAATATATGGCTCTATCCACATAGAACAGAATAAAGACCAGGTTATCTGGCGAATGGTGGTGTTGGGAGACGCTGGCACGGTGAAGGGTCGTTTTTAGGGACCCACGCAGGAGGTGAGACAGAAGTACTCCTCTCTGATTAGGAGCGAGTCCCAGGGACACATTGAATATTCATTTTAAAGAGGAAACATCCTGCGTTGTGTGGGGACTTGTGCGCTCGACTTCAGGCGACTCTGGAAGGGCAGCAGCCTGTGGGGAAGTTCCTCAGCGCTCACACACATCCCTGATCCTGTCATGCTTCCCTCAGTTGTTTGCCTCAGGGATATCATTCCGGGGCAACTTGTTCCAAGAGTCTGTATAAGAAAGTCGAAGACTGCAGTAGCGAGGACATGAGGAGGGATATTTGATGTGACTGGAAATGTGCTCAGCGATGTATATTGTATGTACTGATATTATTTCAGCTAAATAATAATAATGATCTGCCATTGTCGTTCTTTTCCAAAAATCTAACTCTTGGCTGTCTTCTGTCAGTCTCCTTTCCAAATTAGATATGGTTTTAGTGGAATATTTCCAAGATATATTAGATATAACAAATAAGAATAGGTAAAATAAATCTTACCTTTTCACTTAGCCATAAGTATTTTTCTTGTCATTAAAAAACCATAAATATGCAACAACTTTTAGACGTACAGTTTAATATTGTGTTCCACGGATATATCACGATTTACTTCATCATGGCTGTAGTTCACATTTTTCTGTTGTATATGGACATGTTCCGCAAACCTTTGTTCGTAATTGAGAAGCTTTCCCATTTGTGAAGTGGAGACAGCGAGTCAAAGAGAATGAACATTAAAATCAGAAAGGAAATATATTTCTTTACAATGACAAATGTAATTATCAAAAAGACAGTTTATCAACACAATCTCTTCTCTTATAGAGAAGCGTAGCTATCGTGGAAGCTTCCAGATACATATTGTAAAATGGCCTTCCAGGAGTCTATATAACTGAACATTAGCGTAAAAGAGGGAACATTTCACTCCAGCGACCCCTGCAGGCCTCCTGAGGAAGTGTCAGTATGGAAGGCCGGTCACTGGGGGAGATGGAAGTGGAGGGAGCACTGCCTCTGCTTCTTCTAAAGCTTTGTGGTTGTTGTTTTCTGCTAAAACAAAGCAAAACAAAATGAAAAAAAAAACCAAAATAACAACTTAAGATAGGCAGCAAAAACAGTAATAAGAATTCTAAGAGGTTGAACCAGGCCAAAGGCACAGTTGGATCTGGTGGTCCACTGATGTTAACTGGAGATCATCTTTGCTCTTAGAACTTTTTTCTCTTTGGGTTAATTTTCAGGTGGCAAAATATGTGCCCAGGTAGCTTTAAATTTAGCTATTCCTCATGGATAGCAAACTAGGATAAAAATGAAATATTTTCTTCCTGAAAAATGACTCAGATGGACTGAGTTTATGTAAAATGTCCCTCTCTGTCTAAACCAGAACCCTGTCCGGGGTGTTGTGTATTGTAAGGAGCCAGTGGGAATCAGGTTTCTGTGTTTGAAAGTTCCATCAGACCCAGAAGGGAGGCCACCCACAGAAGAGGCTGGAGGGGCTTTACACAGGCTAGGTAGCTTTCCTCTTTTGTGTGTCATTTTAGTGAATTTTTGGGGAGGGGGATCTCACTCTGTTGCCTGGGTTAGCCTACCATTCCTGGGCTTAAGCAATCTTCTTGCCTCAGCCTCCTGAGTAGTGGGAAATACAGGTAAGAGCCATTGCACCTGGGTCTGTTTTAATGTGTATACCAATACACACTAGTTTTAGAATTATATATATCAACCACATGTTTAAAAAGGAATTTGGATGGGGCCGGGGAGTTAGCTCAGTGGTTCCAGCACCTGTCTTGCAAGCACAAGGACCCGGGTTCGATCCCCGGCAACAACATACCATACTGGGTGTGGAGACTCACGCCCAGCAGCAACCAGTACCACATACCACAGTGCCGGGCATGGTGGCTCACGCCTGTAATCCCAGCACTCAGGAGGCAGAGGCAGGAGGATTGCTGTGATGTGAGTTTGAGGCTGAGCTCAGGGCCAGCCTGAATCACAAAGTGAGACCCTGTCTCAAAAAATCTAAAAAAAAAAGAAAAAAGGACTTTGGAGACTAAGTGCTCTAATTTATTTTATTTTATTTGTGAAGAAGCCGGAGCCCAAAGAATCACAGAATACATTTCTGTCTTTTACCTTTATGTCTTGATAGATGTGTAGGGCTTCAATATAGGGGCAACAGAGGAGTACAGGATACAATATCCTTGACAGGTTGGCCTAGGCAGCAACCCCCAATCCTTTGCTCCTTCAGAGTGACAACATTGCCTGGGTATTGAGCACCCATCAGGTGAAATAAATCTGAATCTTTTTGAAAAAAGAAATATGCATCACTCTAGGAAAATTTCAGCTCAAAGGTGGTTCAGTTCTTTTCTACCAAGATAAAAATAAGCACAAGGATAATAATAGTTACTTAATGCTTTTTTAAAAAAAATATTTGAAGACTATTTGTTTACTTCTTAACAGTTTTATTAAGATACAAATGACATTCAGAGAACTGCTCGTCATTAAAGACTGCAATTTGACAGTTTTGGGGATGTGTATCCCGTCGCAGCACTATCCTTACAGTGAACATATCTGTCACCCTAAGTTTCCTTGTGTCCTTCACCTTCTCCCTCCCACCCTCTCATCAGGCAACCACAGGTCTGTTTTTATTAGCATAAATTAGTTTGCACCTTTTAGACTTTCATATACATGGAGTCATGCAAGATTACATACTTTTTGGAGGGCAGAAAGGCTGGCTTCTCTCACCCATGAAACTCTTGTACGTTTATTATCTTACTATAATAATAATAACCCTCTTTCCAAGATATAGCTCTTCAGAGAAATCGAGTCTCTTCCTCGCCCAGCTCTGCATGCATGGCAGCACTTAGCTGTCTCCCTCAGCCACACAGAGGCTCTAGGCAGCTCTGAGGTATTTCTCACCAGTGACTGCATGGACAGAGGGGGCCCGAACTCAGGTCTTGTGGGTTTAGGGGTTGGCATTTTGACCTGGTTTCAGACTCCTTCCCTTGGTGGTGAGAGTGTAGCCTGGAAGACCTCCCAGCAGGACAAGCAGACATGAGTCGCTTGACGTTTTGAAGTCTTCATTTCTGAAGGTCACTGTAGGCCTAGGCTGGTGGTGACGAGATTACCGTTTGGCCCTTTTGCTCTGATATGGAACCCAGGGTGCACCTGGGTTCAACAAAAGGAAGGGGGAGCCTGCTGGCTGCCCACCCTGCTTCCACGAGGAGACCCCTGTCCTGATTTGTTTTGTACATTGTGCTTCTGACTAAGCTTCCTAGTGTCAGAAGGCCATTGTCCTTAAAAATGAAGCGAACTGATGTAGTTTAGTCTTGATGAGGAAATTGAGACCTTGATGTGACTGTCACTAAACTGTAAGATTCCCAAAGAAATGCTAAATTTCAGTGAAAAGCAATTTTTTGGTGTAAGTTAATCTTAAATATTTCGTGGAACACACTTATATTACAAATACTCATTTTTGCTGAATCTGGCTGGCCTGGTCTAGAAAGCATAACTCCTCTGCGGGAAGGTAGCCCAGGGCTGCTGAGGTGAAGGAGTGGGAATGAGCAGAGTTGGATGAGCAGCTCCTGTCTGGAGATGGCGCTTGGCACGGTCTGTCTGGTACAAGGTCACAGATCCTCGAGGGGAGCTTATTCCTTGTTTCCAGCAGGGCTGCACCTCAGGACGCCCCGGGGTGAGGGAGGCGTGGGAGGCAGACCCCGAGAAGGCAGTGGTGTGCTGGACTCCGCTGTCCTTGCCTGTGCCCCGCGTGTCTCCCTGGCCTCCCCCCTGGGCCTGTGGCCGCTGGGGCTGATGAACTGTGCTCCGTCCCGGGGCTGGGTGGACAGGTCACACTGAATACTGTCCCGGGAGGGTAGAGACGGGGGGGGGGTGCAGATAAGCGCTGAGAGTTAACAAGCAAAATCCCTCGAATACTCTTGCTTCTTCCTCTCTCCTGACTGGGCCTCATTAACACGCGGAGGCTAATATTTGGCTCGGGAGTGCAGGCAGGACTGAAGTTCTCTCCAGGGGCTCTGTTAAATGTCATAAATCGCGAGCACACAGCTTGAGGAGCTTGTGAATGGCATCTGAGCCCGAGGCCATCTAGTAATATTTATACTGTGGAAGTTCAGCCTTTTTCCCCTTTAGGAAAAGTTTCCGATGTATTTCAGAAGATGTCCACCTCAATCACTATTTCTGGCCTCTTAAATGGAAAGGCTGCGGCCGGGTAACGGGGAGGCTGAGGGAGCCTTGGCACACAGCGAGCGGCGAGGGCTCTCGGGGCCACTCTTAGCACCTTTTATTCTGCCCTTATCTTCTCTGCGTTTGGAGCACAGTCAGGAAACTGGTCTCTCATGGAAGGTAGAGAGAACTGTGCTTATTTAATTCATAAGACCCAGAATATGAATTAAATATACACATTTAGCTATGTCATGAAACCCCTCAGCTAGGATAATGGAATATTACCCAAATTAACAAAATTAGAACTACCTCATTCCTAGAACTTGCTTGCCAGGTCTTCCTTACACACACACACACACACACACACACACACACACACACACACACACGCACACGCGCGCACACACGCACGGAGATGCATGCACACATGACCTTATTTTATTCTTAAAACTCTACTGTGTGGGTAGGAACTGTCACAATGTCCATTTTAAAAGCTGAAGGCTGAGGCTGGGATCTTACAGACTCAAGCAGAGGATCCCGCTGGCTGTTCACACAGGGCTGGGATCTGAACCCACAGCCATCATCCCAGGGACCTCCGTGTGTCTCCTACCCTCCTCTTTAACATGATCTTGAATGGTACATCTTAGGTATAACTCAAGCAACAGGGGTCCCTATCCCTGAACCCCAGCCTGGCCCTCATCTGAGACCGACTACACTAAGCATGTTGGGAATGTCATCTGCCTATTTTGTGACAGAAGGAAAATAAATCCATCTGGCCATGGAGCAGGTCCTCCTTCTACCTAGAGAGCCCTGCAGTGTTCTGGGCCACAGAGGTCCTCTCTTGTTTTCCATTATTCAGAGCCACTCACAAGCATATTGGTCTCAAGACCTTAGGACTAAGCGCTTTTCATTTTTATTTTTTATTTTGAGACAGAGTCTCGTTAGTTGCTAAATTACCAAGGTTGAGCTTCAACCTGTGATCCTCCTGCCTCAGCCTCCCCGTGTGCTGGAATTACAGGTGTTTCCTATGCCTGGCAACTTCTGTTACTTCTCAGTGATTCATTTTTCTGCCTGGTTCTCGGACAGGACTCAGGGGAGAAAAGGCTTTGTACAAATATAATGTCCCATCAGTCAGAACCTGAAGAAATAAGGTGCTGAGCACTTTATTTTACACTTTCTGACTTTTTTTTTTTTTGAGACAGGGTCTCAATTTATAGTTCGGGCTGGTTCTGAACTTAGCCATCTTCCTGCCTCTTCCTCCCGAGTGCTGGGATTATAGGCGTGAGCCACCATGCCGGGCACTGTGGTATGTGGTACTGATTGCTGCTGGGTGTGAGTCTCCATGCCAAGCATTGTTGTATGTGGTCACTGGGGATTGAACTCTGGGCCTCGCACTTGCAAGGCAGGTGCTGAAACCACTGAGTTAAATCCCTGGCCCATTACCAGGGATTTAAAGGGAACCTAAAAGAAGAAAATGGGTAGTTTGTGGGACAACTGGGTTGCTCATGGTCTTGGAATAGGGAAGGCCTACAATGTAATACTAAATGTGAGCACACATACTGATCTGATGCAAACTCCCTTTAAAGTGTTAAGTAAAGACAATCATAACAAATACATAATAATAACAATATTTTAGAGTTATATAAAGTTTGTGTCATTGGGGGAGCACAAAGAGAACTGTTGTAAGTAGCAGCAGCAGGAATGAACAAGTCCTTTCCTTTCTATGGCATTTTGACTCGGGCTGGGCAGGCCTAGGGGTTGTCAGCGTTACATGTGTGATTTTGCGCTCATTACAGAGCACTAATTCAGGAGAAGCTAAATGTCTCACTGAAGTCTTTTTTTGTTTTGTTTTGTTTTGAGACAGGGTCTCACTTTGTGGTTCAGGCTGGCCCTGAGCTCAGCCTCAAACTCACATCACAGCAATCCTCCTGCCTCTGCCTCTGCCTCCCGAGTGCTGGGATTACAGGCGTGAGCCACCATGCCCGGCACTGTGGTATGTGGTACTGGTTGCTGCTGGGGTGAGTCTGCATGCCCCGTATTGTTCTGTGGTTACCGGGGATCAAACCCAGGCCATTGCGCTTGCAAGACAGGTGCCGGAAGCACTGGGCTAAATCCCTGGCCTCTCACTAAAGTCTTAAGGGCCAAATCCACAGAGGCCAAGGCAACCTGTGAGCCTGGTAATGGCTCGTTAAACATATTTAAATTTTCCTAGTGTGAAAGTGAACTCAGAGCGGGACTGGCAGGAATAGAGAAGCAGGGTGTGGTGTTGTTGATTTTGATAAAAAAGTTGAGTTTTACAACACTTTCTAGCTGACAGGTTGGGTGTGTCGTCCAGCTGTGTGATGTGTGTGAATCTCAGTAAGATGAACCTGAGGTATAACAGCTCTGGACATTTTAGGCCTTGCACACCTTTACTGTTCCCAAGGTCTCTGAACTCACAGCTGGGATCCTTCTGGCCTCCAGGCCTATCCTTAGCTCGCATCATCGCCCAGGGAGAGTTGTTTGTCCTCACTCCAAGGGGAGGGGACCTTCTGGGGACTGAGAACAATGACTGTTTTTCTTTGATATTCATCATAAAAATCGATAACCCACATATAATTTCCACACTGGGCCATAAGCATGAGTAATTATGGAGTAATTAAATGTGCTTAGGGTGGCCAGGATTGTTAAAAGAGCAATTATGTAGCTAACTCCTCCGGGCGGCCTTCACTCTGAGTTGAAATGAAATAATTTGAAATATAACAGTAGATTTCAGAATGAACATCTCCGAATTCTCCTCTGCCTGTGATAGAACTTCTTGCTTTCTCAAAAGCTAATGAATGAATGGCAGTTACAGCACCTCACAAGGCTGGGGCAAAGGGAATTCAAGGCTGGCAGGGCAGGGCTGTCCTCACCTACGTGTGTGTGCTTCTCCTAGAGCCCACCAGCTGTTCAATATATAATTCAAATGTCACTTTCTCTTGAAGATTTCTGTCATCCTGCTTATATGGAATTACTCCCTCCCCATCATACTTCTAACTTCTGTGGTAGAACACTATAAAATTGTTTTTATTTTATGACAATCTGATATTAGAAGTAATAAAGACACTACTATAGTGCTTTATAATTTACAAAGCATTTTTCACCTGTTATTTCATTTGATCTTCATAACAACCCTGTGAAAGTACATAGAATCACACATTTGTTGGTGAACAAAACTAAAGCTGAGGAGACTTAAAAAAGGATTTTCTTTCTTTTTTTTTAAATTGAAATCTTTATCAGTACATTACATATACACATCATGATTGCGTTCAACAATGAGAATTTGTACCAGTATATGACACAGCTTAATTCTCATTTTTCCCCATAGCCTTACCCACCCTACCACTCCCACCCCATATATATATAAACTTTGTTTCCTTTCTTTTTTGTTATAATCTTATTATTTTTCCCCCTTCACCCCATTTTGCTTTGAGTATTTTCTATTAGGTCACAGATGTGTAAATATCACACCTTTTCATTGGTATGAGAAAATAAAGATGTAAATGAGTTCTAGAATGTGTGTTATAGATTGTGAAAAAAGGGTTTTCAAACTGAACTGTTTACAGGAGTTAAGTGCAGATGCAGAATAAGCCACATGGTGCATTTTAATCTGCGCAACTCTGGTGTGTGTGGTAACAAACTGAGCCCAAAGTCTCCTACCAGAGGAGGTTTGATTCGCTGCTGTGCTCGTGGCAGGCTGGCCCTGCACATCCTCACTTTGGGGTCCAGGCTGACCGGTAGAGATGCTGCCAGCAGTGAGGGAACAAATCACACAGCAGAACCATACTGTGGCTTCTAGAGATGCTCTTTGGAAGTGGCACACACTTTTCTCCTCACAAGTGAAAACATTTTCTTTTTCAGTCTTTTTTTTTTTTTTAAAGCAGATCTGTATGACCCTCACATTCATAGACGTTAAAGGTTGGCAGTTGAAGGCTCACAGGCTAAATCCAGCCCACGGCTTGATTTCATACTGCTTGTGAGTTAGTGCTATTTACAATTCTTAAAAGCTTGAAATAAATCAAAAGAAGAAAAATGTTTCATGACACACGAAAATTACATAAAATTCAAATTGTAGTATTTCTGCAAATAAAGTTTTATTTAGATTAAAATAAGCTCTGTTTATGTATTGTCTATTGCTGCTTTTGTACTTCAGCAGCAGAGATGAATAATGGTAGTAGACTTAAGTCCTCAAGCCTAAAATACTCACTGCCTGGCTCCTTCCAAAAGCATTTGCCATACCTTGCCCTGTAGCACTGGTCAGAATTCTGTCCAGCTCGGGGGGAGCTTAAGTCAGTCCTAGCTGCTGCTGTCCAGCCTCTGAGGACAAGGCCTCTGGACTCTGGGAACACCGCACAGGTCACCCTACCCAGAGGGCGCGGGTCAGAACACTTCAGTGGGACAGGAGTTGCCAGTGGATACGAGGGTCTGAGTACAAGTGTCTTACTGTGAACTTGGAGAGCTTTTAGAATGGCGTCTACATTATAAGCAATGTAAAAAACCTTCCTCTAAATAATATAAATAGCAACAATAAACTAGAGAACAGATGTGGCATATTAAGATTAATTTTCAATGCGTAAAGAACTCTTACACCTTAACAGGAAAAAGATAAGCACTAAAATATAAAAATAGATAGGGTTTTAAATATTTAACAAATAACTGAAGAGAATTTGATAAAATGTTCAGTCTCACTAGTAAAACATTGCCAGTTGAAGTGAGGGGCTGTCAGTTTCACCTACTCATTTGGCAAGAACAAAAATGCCTACAGTTGGCAAGGGTGCATAGGATGTTTTGATAGGTAAATTGGTAGGTGCAAATTAAAAACTGAAAAACATTTATATTCTCTTAATATATCTGCCTCAAGGAATTCGTCTTAAGGAAATAATTAGTGATACATAAGGTGACTTGCACATCAGAACTTTTGCTACTGATGTTATTTCTAACAGAAAATTAGAAGTAATTCATGCATCCAAAGTAAATTGTATAGAACCATGAAAATTACATTGTAAAAGTAAAACTAATGTCATGGGCAAC
This sequence comes from Petromus typicus, assembly GCA_004026965.1. NCBI lineage: Eukaryota > Metazoa > Chordata > Mammalia > Rodentia > Petromuridae > Petromus > Petromus typicus. The sequence continues at coordinate 38,477 of PVIR01003863.1, read as the reverse complement.
TTTTAAAGATGCATCACTAAGTAGAATATTTTATTTTTATTTACATATTTTATTTTATTTTTATTTACATATTTACATATTTTATTTACAATATCCTCCCATTTTTGTAAAAGAAATAGGATGTGTACATAAGATGCTAGTGGTGGTTTGGATGTAAGGAAAATGGAAGTTTGTACTACAGGTGATTTCTTATTGTATAGAATAAAAATTTCTTTCTTTCCTTCCTTCCTCCCTTCTTTCATTCTTTTGGCACTAGGGATTGAATTTAGGCCCGTCCAGTGATCTACATTCCCAGTCCTATTTAATTGATTTTGAGATAGGGTCTTGGGAAATTGCCTGGACAAGGTTTGAATTTGCAATGTTCCTGCCTCTGCCTTTCAGAGTGCTGGGATTACAAGTCTGGGCTACCATATGTAGTTAAAAATGATTTTAGGGAAGCTGTACTTATACTGAATGAAATAGATCCAATATTGAGAAAATTCGTCTTTGCATCCAGTTAGGGGAATATATCACTCTCATAGCCTGGGGGTCATAGACCTTTCTTTAAAAAAAAAAAAAAAGTTAAAAAGGAAAAGCACAGACTTGATATTTCTTTGAATATGTGTGGCTTCCTGACCCGGAAGGGAAGAGGAACATCTCTGGTAAAATCTGAATTCATAAGACCAGAACACTAAGGTCTCTCAGAGCCCCTCTCTTTCCATGCAGTGGAGTGAGCTCAGGGGACACAGTCCCTGTACTTTCCTCTGGCAGAAATGGGGAGCATGTCAAGGCCCTGGACACAGTGAGGCAGGTGTCTGCGTGAGTCTCAGGGGCTTCAGCATCCACCACACCTAGTGTGAGAATTCTTCCTGCTGGAAACCAACACCGCGGTGGGCCCTTGGGCTGCAGAAAGAGACCCCAGTTCCAGGGAATCTGAAGGCAGACAAGGCCTTAGTGGGGTGATGAACCAGTGAAGGCGATTCCTAGAGTATGAGGTGAAGTGCATTATGTGCGGCTCTCTGCAACATTCAAGCTAATTATGCAGCTCATATAGCCTGGAAGAGGGTGTTTACCTACATCAAGAGGCCCGGCTTCCCTATCCCTTTTATAGTTGTCTCAGTGCCTTTGTTCAGGGTAGTCCATTACCTGAAATTCCTCTGCCCTTCCCAGGTCCAAAATCACTGTTCCTTAGACTCGCTGCAGGACTACAAGGAAGTATCTTTAAACACTGAGACTTCCTGTCTCCTCTTGAGTTGTGGGATGAGCTCTGAGCCACATACATCCAGCCTGGTGCCCTGAGTCTCGGCTGCTCACAGCAGTGACCTGCTCCTTAAAGGTCCTTTCGTGTTTCCTCTCCCTTTTTCTGATAAACTCACACTTTGTTTATATCCTGTGATCCTCCCTCTTGCTCCAGTTTACTTGCCCCCAAAGCCTTGTCTCAGGCTCTGCTTCTGGGAAACCTAAACTCTGCACAACTTCCCTGCCATTCCCAGGGCAAGTAATATCTTTCTAGTCTTGTGACTCATAGCACTTCAGCCAGGCTGTGCTCATGGGGTCTATTGTCCTTCACCTCCCCCCGTAGCTCATCTTCTGTACTAAGAGGTAATGGAGGGCAGGGTATCTGGTGAGCCTCTTTTTATTTCCCACATTACCTAGAACACTACTTTTCAGCGTAGTCACTATCTATGTACTGAGTATGTGAATAACGCATGAATCATAAAGGGATGGATGGCAGGGTTCTTTTCCATTTTAAGCCTTATCAGTACAAAGTTAGGCAGACCCAGACCCAGACCCAGAGGACTGCATCCTTAGTCTTTAGCACGTGTGATGCACTTAGGAAATGCTAGTGGAATAAAAGAAAAATGTACTGGCCTGCAAAACAGTCCTCAGGAGGGAATGGCAGAGTTTTTAACCGGATCAGTGTTCCATTCATGGTCAGCTGGTCGAATGTATTTGAGAAGCCTACGTGTTCTGCTGACTGTAGAGACTATTTGCAGCCAAACCATTTTCTAGGACCTCATGGAAACAGGCCAAACAGTGTGTCAGTCTGGACTCTGTCCCTGTCTCTATGAATGAGCCTCAGGACTGGCCAGCGGCAAGAGGGAGGCCGCTCCTGATAGCTGTCAGCTGCCCGTGGACTGAGGAAACCAACTCAAGCTGCAGCCTATAAAATTCAGACAACTCCGAACCACTGAAAGAAAGCCTTGAAATCCCCCAGATAATGCCCTAGGGCCTGATTTCAGCCTGAAGAGTCCCTGGAGGGTGGGGGGGGGGAGAGGAGGGAGCCGGGAGCCCAGGTCATTCTTTAAAGACAATGAGGCCAATTCATACTTCAAACTGCTTGAAGTATTTTCATGCTATTGGACCATGTTCAGGGTTCAGCCTGCTCAGGGTGACAGTTGCTTGCATCAGGAGAATTGTTTAGTGTGTTAGTATAAGACTTCACCAAAAATAAGGGTGGTGGCGAGGGCACTAACATGCACTAAATCGTCACCCAAAGTCACAGCTCACAGAAGGGGACTTGGTGGCTGAGATCACCCAGTGCGAGATACATAAACATACCCAGCCTCGGCTGCCTCCCTTTTACGGGAAACTATTACAACAGTCCAGGGCAATCCGGGAGGTTGTAATGTCAACCACCTGGCTGCATGTGTGTCCTTTCTGTTCACACTTTCTTCTCTCTTTTGCATTTTCATTCTCATTTCCCTTATACCTTGAAAGAAAGTGCTAGACTTATTCTCAGAGCATCTGTTATTTTATGCTTATCTTTATTTATTTATTTAGAGACAGGGTCTTGCTTTGTGGTTCAGGCTGGCCCTGAGCTCAGACTTAAATCACATCAGCAATCCTCCTGCCTCTGCCTCCTGAGTGCTGGGATTACAGGCGTGAGCCACCACGCCCGGCACTGTGGTATGTGGTACTGGTTGCTGCTGGGCGTGAGTCTCCACATCCAGTATTGTATGTGGTTACTAGGGATTGAACCCAGGTCCTTGCACTTGCAAGACAGGCGCCAGAACCACTGAGCTAAATCCCCCGCCCTATGCTTATCTTTAATAAACTATCAATTGAAGCATCCCATACAACTCAGAAAAATAAAGATTCCATATGTTTCAGCATTAAAAAGTGAATAATGTAAATATGTACTTCACAACAGAGAAATAATCATAATGCTATGTAGATAATAAACTTTAACACTTATTTTTTATTGAGATGTTGAGAACAATAAAAAAATAAAAATTTATAAGTCAGATAAGCTTTGTTAAGAATAGAAAAGAAGACTGGGGATTTAGCTCAGTGGTTTCTCTGCCAGCCTTGCAAGCACAAGAGTTTGATCCTCAGTAACCACACACAACAACGGTGGGCATGGTGACTCATGCCCAACAACAATCAGTACCACACACCACAGTGCTGGGCATAGTGGCTCACACTTGGGAGGCAGAGGCAGGGGGATTGCTGTGAGTTTGAGGCTAAGCTCAGAGCCAGCCTGAACTGCAAAAGCGATACCCTGTCTCAAAAAAGGAATAGAAGTTTTAAAATCTCTTAGGACTGGTAAGTGAGAACTCACATCTGTCATAGGTTTGTCAGTGGATACATGTTCTGTTACATTATTTATATATCTTTTCTAAAGGATTATGTTTCAACAGTCATGAAATACTCTGTATGTTTATATTGATCTATGTCAATTATAATGAACTAAAATACATGTTGATGTACATATTTATAATATCATTATTCTGTCCTGGTAAACAAATCTATTATCAAGTGTTAATGGGATAGATTTGTGTATTTTGCTGCTTGCAATGAAAATTGTTGACATTTCAAACACTTTTTCTTACTTTTGGACAATGGACTGACTTTAAAATCTTATGTATGAGAAAATTAAAAGAATAAGAGTTACTCCAGCTCTTTTAGCTTCCAGACTACATATGAGAGTCTAGTTGCATAAAGCTGTCTACACTTGGAGTGGTGGCTAGACTCACATATGCGGATGCGCCTCTTTGGTGTACTTTCTGTGGTTGCCATGGGGATACTTGTTGTTTTGGGGGGGAATGCACAGAGGGCCAGGCGGACATGTGGATGGGCAGGGGCAGAGGAGACACTTCCCATGGAAGGTCATTGGAACATCAGGACGGCGTGATGAGGGAACTAAAGGACAGTGTATCCTCGTAGAGGAGGAGGTCTATAGAAGGGGATTCACAGGGAGCTTGTGGGGTGTGGAAGAGGAAAACAGAAGAAAAAGAGACCAGATAGGTTGACACAAGTTAGTTCTCATCAACCATGGACTCAGAACAGATAAAAGGCTTTAAAATATGAAAAGCTCAGGGGTGAAATATTGGACTAGGGGTTTCTATAGGGGTGGAGAGTGACATGGATGAAATTTGGAAATATGATAGTAAGATTTAGATTAGATGATAAAAAAGACTCTGTTAATAAGAAAGCTCAGTCCCTAAAGAAGGATTATGACAAAGATATCTCCTATAGGCACATTGCTAAAGCAGCTGCCTTGGTACTTGTAATAGGCAGAATAACGGCCCCTAACGACCCTGTGGATGTGTTAATCTTAGAATGGGCCTTCAGGTGTGACTGAGTTGAGACCTTGCAATGGGGAGTAATCCAGTAATATGATTACCTGGTTGGGTCAAATCTAATCACAGGAGTTCTTAGGAGCAAGTTCTTCCTAGCATTTGGTCAGAGGAGGACATGACTGCGGACAGGTGATCAGAGAAATGTCGTGCTGCCAGGTGTGGAGAAGGAGGAAAGAGGCCACGAGCCAAGGAACGCACACTGTGTCTGGAAGCTGGGACGGGCGAGGAAGTGCACTATCCTATGCGCTCTCCAGAAGTGAAAATGGCTTCTTTTGCCCTCAAGTTAGCTTTGAGCCTGGTTTTGAGATTCTGACCTGCAAAGCTATCTGATAATAAATCCATGTTACATTAAGCCACCAAGTTTTGTGCTGATTATCCCAAATACCAATAGGAACACAGTAGTAGAAAAGTGCACTACATGGATATAGCTCTCTCTGTTTGCTTCTAGTTCTGAGATTCCTTAATCCAAACTAGCTTATTGAACACTTCCTACCTTATGAATGTTTTCCCCATTAGCTTCACATACTTCATGAGAATGTGACAGCATAAGCAACGAAGTCAAGACAAATAAACTTAATGAGTTGGCTTATCTTGATTTTACTAAGTATTTCCTCACTGATCAAAGGCAGTGTTCTTTTCCTCTCTTCATGCAGAAGAGGCCAATCCACACACATTGCTTCTTACATGAGTTCAAATGTGTATCCCCTGCATATTCTCAGTGTCTTGCATTCTAGGACCTCAGGAAATAAACTTTTTCACGTATTACCTTTTTAGCTGTCAACATGGGTCACTGACACCTTAACAGATGAGATCTAATTAAAGTCTAAATGACAATGTACAGTGTGACACCCAGAGTGAACCAGTGCCGATGGGAGGGGACTCAGGATGGCGTTGACTCTGAGTCAGGGAGCAGGAGGAAAGAGGGCCTGGAATGCTGGGCAGGGGCCATGCTGATCTGGGCCTCCCTAGCCTGGGCCGCCCTGGCCTGGGCTTCACTGGCCTGTACCTGCGGAACCCTTGAAGTTACCTCAAGAAGAGATTTCCCTGTAAAAGCAACCATTAGGCGAGACCTCTTAAAGTGATTGTTTTTAAGGAATGTAACAAATACTTACGTGCAGAAAATGCAAAGATTCTGGAAAGGTGACTGTGTCTGTTCCATTTCTTCCCAGAGTGTTTTGCTTATCCTGCTTCTCAGCTCAGAAGGGGAGAAGTGTAGAGATGGATCTGCTTTTCAAAGACCAAAAAATAACACACATTTGGCTTCTCAGTAGGTGGGAAGTTCACAGTCAATGAATCGTGGATTTTTCAAATCCTTATTCCCTATACTTCCTTTTATTTCAAAGCTTTTTGGAATTCCTAGATTAAAAGACAGATCCAGAGCACACTGTTACATTTTATTCTATTCCACCTGACTGAGTTAAATTAAATTGATATTTATTGAGCACCTGAGTCGGAGTTGGTATCCATACTTAAGAAAATAAATCAGTAAGATACAGTTTTTACCCCTAAGAAATTCACTATTGAACCAAAAAATGCCACGAAATTCAGTTGAGAGGCTAGTTCTGTAACAAAGATAAGCACTAAATATATCAGGAATAAAGGAAAAGATTAATCCAGTTGGTGGAGAAGATATACAGTAAGACTTCCTGGAAGAGATGGTGTCTTTACAGGGTTTTAAAATAACTGGGGCCAACAAAGAAGAGAGTTTGGTAGGTAGAGGAAGCAGCTCTTTAAGTAAACATTTCCCCATTCACAAATGGCTGGCTGTAGCCCTCTCAGAACAGACTGGGTACTGTGGGATAATGAGTATACAGAATGCGGATGTTTTCTGGGTCACCATGTGAGTCTGGCTTCCAACTTCCTCTGTAAGCTTTAGAAGTTTTCTTAAGCTTTTAAAGCTTCATTTTCCTTTTTTTTTCAAATTGAAATCTTTATTGGTACACTACATATACACATCATGATTACACTCCATTTTCCTTTTTGTAAGATGGTTCTGCTGTGAGAATGAAATGAGTTGCTTAGGGCCGGGGATATAGCTCAGTGGTTCCGACGCCTGTCTTGCAAGCGCGAGAGCCGGGTTTGATCCCCGGTAACCACATAACAATACTGGGTGTGGAGACTCATGCATAGCAGCAACCAGTACCACATACCACAGTGCCGGGTGTGGTGGCTCACGCCTATAATCCCAGCACTCAGAAGGCAGAGGAAGAAGAACTGCTGTGGTGTGAGTTTGAGGCTGAGCTCAGGGCCAGCCTGAACTACAAAGCGAGACCCTGCCTCAAAACACCTAAAAAAAAAAAAAAAAAAAGAAATGAGTTGCTTAACATGTTGCTTACTAATAGCAGCAAATAGTATCACTGGTTTTTGTTACTGGCTAAGTATGATCTTCCTGGAGCCTGATGGCATCTCTGTTCTACTGCTGTAATTGTGTCTGGGTCAAAAAAAGCATCACGGGCATTACCCTCATTTTCTGGCTGTAGTAGCTGAAGTCATTGAAGCCAGAACTGATTGAACAGCAGCTGTGGCGCTGTGCAGGTGAAGTGACAGAGAGAAGGAGGAGGCCTGGCTTCGGGTGTATTCAGATCACACCACTGCACAGGCTTCACATTCAAAAAGGGTCCTGCTCTTGGTGTCTGCTGTCACTGTTTTGAAATTCTTAACAATTTTTGAACAAGTTCTGTAAATTATGGAGCTGGTATTGGTGATGGGGTTGTTTTCAGGCAGCCTGTCCCCCACAGTCCCTGCTCCCATTTGGCTCATGGTCTGTGGGATCATACAGCTCTGATATAAGGCTGAGGCTAAGCAAAACCTACTTGTGAATCAGCCCCTCTGGCCCTTTTCTGGAACATTCATCTTGGCAAAACAAGCCTAGCCTCAACCTCAGGAGTTCCCACTGTTAAAATACAAGACAAACGTAAACATGAACATCAGCAGATTGACTTGACAGGTGCAGGAGACAAGGATAGAGAGAGTCGTGGAAACCCATGGCAGGCTGTGCAGGGATCTCAAGGTAGCACATATTAGCATTGTCTGTCGGACTTCTCTCTATTTCTTTGGCAAGACAGGTCATTTTCTCATGACTGTTTTCATGAGTGAGGATCCTTTGAAGATTTTATAGTAGTATAATTCTCAAACTCAAAATGATGAAAAATACAGATCTGTCTAGTATAGACCTTCTTTCCTCCCCTGGGATTCTATAGTATGTTCTGGAAGTTCCACTTCACCAGACAGTGTGAATGGCTGCAAACAATTCTACATCTGACAAACAGACATCTGAGACCAACAGGGCCTTGTTTTAAGGACTATTGACAGATTTCCTAGTAACTTGTCCCTTGGCAGTCTTGTTGTTTCTCTAATAAGTATCCCTCTCTTCTCACCTGAAGAGATTCTGTCATTATGAGTGGGATCTTCACAGTTATAGGACATTTCACTGGTCACCACAAAAGATGATTTGGGTTTTTGTCTTTCTTCATGGCAAGAAAAATACAATGAGACCTCTATTTCTATGGTGTCTCCATCCATTGATTCAAACAAGCTCTCATAGAAAATATTTGAAAAAATTGTATCCATATGTAGATTTTTCTTCCTTGCCATTATTCCTCCAAACAGTGTAGTAGAATAAATATTTACATAACATTTATATTGTATAAGGTATTATAAGTAGAGATAACTTAAAATATGCAAGAGGGCGTGCATAGGTTATATGCTAATACTAAGATACTTGTATATGAGACACCTAAATATCCTCAGTGTTTGGTGTCCGTAGAGGACCTAGAAACCTTCTCTTAATGAGGCAGAGGGATGACCTATAAACAGTCTAAATGTTTAGACTGTGTCTTAGTTACTTTCCTCATTGCTAAGACAAAATACCTGATACCCACAAGTTAAAGGAGGGAAGATTTAGTTCATGTCACAGTTTGTAGAGGTTACAGTCTGTCGCTAGCTGGCTACAAGGCAGAATAGCATGGCATAGGTGAAACAGTCCATGGCAGGGCAGGCAGCAAGCAGAGGCAGCCAGCCTGTTTTCTCCTTTACTGCATTTAGGCTAAAAGCCTACTTGTTAGTGCCATCTACACCCATGGGTGTACCATCCTGGTATCCACACCTAGAATTATACTAAACCAATCCAAAGACTTAGTTATCACATACTCTTAGGCCATATTCACACATTCTAGATCCAGGCACCTCTGAAAAGCCCCACATACAAGTGTGTGAGGCTTTGGAGGAAGAACCAGATACAAGAAGTAACAGATGGCAAGGTGGCCCCAAATAATGAAATAAACTCCTCCTAGTGAGCATTACAGAGGCAGCCTCTATTAGTCAGCTTTGCTATGCCTCACACAATGCTGTGCTCCTGGGAAGGGCTCAAGCAATGGTTGTTAAAATGAAATAAAATGACAGTGGAATGGGAATGACTGCTATTGGGAATTTGAGTACCAAGCAACAGTTCTGAAAGACAAAACGAGCTTCCACTGCCTCCATTATTGAAAGATAGCAAGCCATGGTAGATTCTTGATCACTTCAGGGCCCTGGAGTGCATCTACCTTTCACCATCAAGATTATGACTCCTTGATGCCAAGCAATTGTATTAACTGATTTCCACTTGCCCTGAATTGGCCCAGGTTATGCTGTTCATGCAGAAAGAATGGCAGAGTGCTACAGTCTCTCTTCAGTTATGAAAACTGAGGTCCTTCCCTCTTTCCAGAATATTTCCCAGCTGAGTTGGTTCAATGTGTTGCATTATTCTAGTTAACCAGAGAGCCTTTCCAAGCAAAAACAACAGACTTGGAAACACTTACAGCCAAGACACAAATGGGCCCATCTTTAGCAGAATGTGGGGCTGTTTCAGAGCCAAGTCCCACCTTTGGATAATGACACTGCTCCTTTGGAAGGTGGCCAGGAGCTGGATGCCCATCACCACAGACCTCAGTCTGGCCTTTTGATGCCAGGCATGTTCTCCCACAGCAGAGCAAAGCATTTAAGGGGAGCAGGAGCCTTCCAGAGCTGAACTCCTGCTCTTGCTTTCCTTATGAGAAGATCTAGGGCTTTTCACAAAACAACAACTGAGCATTTGTTTTAGTTGAACGAGAGGGAAAAAGAAAGCAAAGCAGGTAAAACAGAATACATTTCAAATGGTCCTTCTTTGTAGTTGGATATCTGAGATTAGATATCAATATTAATAGTCAATTCAAAGTTTCTTCTTCTTGATTCCTTCTCTTTGACCTAAGGGCATAGTAAATGAGAATTTCAGTAACTAAATTCAACTTCTTTATGTGTCTAGCCTAAGTGTCTTTCTCCTTCTTTCTAGTTTCTCTACTAAATAGCAAATGGCTGTGGACCAGATGGCCACCGCCATATTATTATGTATCAGCCATGCAGCACCAGATATGGTGCAGAGTGACTTACAATCATGCTTTATGACTTATTAGAAAGAAAATTCCTTTAAGTAAATTGACTTTTCATCTGTAGAGTGTTTGTCTACTACTGTTCTCTGGTTCACTTAACTCAAGCAGCAAAAATAAATGGCTCATTTTCACTTCTGAATTCAAGTACATTTGTACATAACTTCCGAATTTTAGAAGTTAACACTTTGATGAAAAGTAAAAGCCAAATGCAGTTTTTGTGAAAAATTTCTAGTCTTACATAAAAACATCCCTTCTGTAGTCCTTGTGATATTCGTAGCTGTAGTGAATTTAAATGAAAACTAGGGAAAAACCAGAAGGAAGAAGAGAATGACTTGGGTCTGAAGTAAATATAGTCACTTCTACGGTCACTGTGTAATTGCTTCTGTGAGACAACTAACAGCATTTGAGGACAGTGTTGGCTGAGAGAGGTGAGCATGTTACCTCTTTGCTTGAACCTATTAATGTCCAACCAGTGTCTGACTTATGCTAGACATATAAAGAAGTTGAATTTACTTACTGAAATTCTCATTTACAATGCCCTTAGGTCAAAGAGAAGGAATCAAGGAGAAGTAACTTTGAATTGACTACTAATGAGGTAGAGTGTTTTCCCTAGGTTTATTGAATTTGTGCGTGTGTGTGTGTGTGTGTGTGTGTGTGTGTGTGTGTATGAGAGAGAGAGAGAGAGAGATATTCTTGTTTATGTCCTTTATATATTTTTCCTCTGTGGTGTGCTTTGTATTCTCCTCCTCACCTTACACTTGTGGGCTTGCTTTTGGCTCCCTTGGGCTTAAGCCCACACCGATGCACACACAGACACTTGGTTGTTCAGTGACCTCTTCTTGGCACTGTCACCTGGTAAACTGAGCTTAAATTGCTTCAACGAAGAAGTTCCAGTTTCTCATTTATCTTCTTAAACTTTTCCTTTTCTCCCATCTAAGATTGGCGGTACATACCTCAGTGGTAGCACTTTCAGACATTTAATTCTCACCCGAGTGGCTGCAAAGTGGTCTCAGATTTATGCTCTGGAGGCAGCATGCTCCCCTCTGTGGAGAATCTTGAGTCTGCACTCTGCCTGTTGCTTCTGTACAGCCTGCCTAATCTGCTTGTCTTCATGAACCTGGTGATGATGAGCCAGAGAATGAGTTGATGCAACGAGTGTACTATGGGAATTTTAGTCACTGGGCTTTAATCATTGAGTGGCTGAAGGAGGAGACGGTTCCTGACCACTGGGAATATGGCTTCGCTGGCCACTTGAACTGAAGAGACAGAATAGGTTTCAGTTATGAAAAATATGAGGACATATTTGGTTAAGAGTTTGAGGGAATAATTTAAAAATGAGTGCTATAGGAATCAAGGGGAAAGAGCTATGTGAACAAAAAGGATGGAAAAGGATTGCTGGAGATGTTGGACTTGAGTTGGGATTTTGAGGAGTGACTGTTTCTGGTTGCAAATATTCTGTAGGCAAGAAGGGAAACTGAAACGGGGCTTCTGTTGCAGAGTATTAAGGGGAATTAAGGTGGACACATTGGGCTGAGCTGGTTATCACATCCCCTTAGGGACAAGTGAGGCATGGACTGAGGACTGAGTTCCCTGGGAGGATCCTGAGCAGAGCAGGGAATGGGGATGTTTTAGGAGGAGGAAGAAGCTGGCTGAGGAGGAGGCTTGGCCCATGCTCTGTAGCTCACTGGTGGCACCGAGGAGGGTTGAGTCTGAATGAGGAGGTCAGGATGGACTCGGTGGGCAGAGACAGGATTTGACAGTTGGTGGGACATGTGTCAGAAGTTTAAAGCTTGACTCGGGTGGAATCAGTGACAGTAATGTGAAAAATTAGAGAACTTTGTTCCTGATATTTGAATTGTGAAGAGGCAAAACAGCGTGTTGAAATGTTCAGGTTGTGAGGGAGAATGAGGCTGGTTCTTCATGTTGTACATTTGTGCTGTGACTGCTGTGTCATCATGCAGCCCGCTCATGCTCCCTTGCTGGCTCCTGACCCCAGACCTCATTAGGGCTTTGTCTCTTGGCTCACTCTCCTCCTTTCATAATCATTTAAGTGTTGTTTGACTGGTTTAGTATTTTCACTATCTTTTTGTTTCATTAAATATTTTTCTAAAATATAATTTTCCATGATGGTATAATTTCTTTACATTCCTATTAGATTTCATTTTTTCTAAGACTGTTTTCCATGTCAAGTAGCTTAGTGATGAAAAGCATTGCATGTAAGTCTTCAGCTACATTTGTGTTTATTTCCTAAGTATGAAATCCTACCAGATTCAAAGCATGGGAACAAGGAGAGGATCTTGAGGACTATGTCCAAGTTGCTCCCTGCATTCTGGACTGCAGCAGCTCCTCACTCACATTGTTCTTCACCTCAGGAGATGGAATATCATCCACCATGGAATCTGCTCCAAGTGGAGACTCCTTCATCCCATATAGTTTTAAGTTGAGTGCCTTTATTTGTAGTGAGGGTGTGTAGTAAAGAAGTATTGAGGGAGCTTTGAGAAATAAGACCCACATGGATGTGGGAAGCTGGGAAGGGCCTTGGTAGCCTGGGGAAAGGATAATAGTTCATGCTGAGGAAGACAGGTGGGACCTCAAAAGAAGAACATGAAAATCAAACTCCCCAGAAGGAAGAATGGTGATCTTTCTAGGAGGAGCGGCTGAACAGGACATCCAGGTGCCGCCAAAACTTCCAACTATTCATGAGCCTGGTGTAGTCAAACTCACTTTCATTTTGCAATAACCATATTAAAAAAGAACATCTTTTTTTTTTTCCCTAAGTAAAACTAGAAGACAAAAACTGTAAGGTTGACATATAGCACATTCCAAGTTGGATCCATTTGCTGGCTAAGCAGTAGATCAGCACAAATTATGAGCATTTAGACATGTGTTAACCTACTAATTGAGGAAGGGAGACCTTGGATGATGAGGTCTCCCTAGATGCCCTTGATCTTCCCCCTCTGATTCCTGAAACACCAATTAACACTCTCAGTCAACACTAGAAAACATATGGTGAGGATAAACACCACTCTATAAAGAATCTCACCCCTGCTTGTCACAGGACATTAACCAACCCACACTGGCACCCCTAAGGGGTGGCAGCAGCAAATTGTAATGAAGGTTACTGTTTTCCTATTTACAGAAAAGTCCTTTTGAAATCTAAGAACAACTTGAGGAAGTTGTGCACGTGCATGTGTGTGTATGTGTGGGCACGTGTGTGTGTGTGTGTGTGTGTGTGTGTGTGTGTGTGTGTGTGTGTTGGGTCCTTTACAGTTAGCTTTGTTCTCATTCTCGCTCACATCTGACGATCTTATGATCTTATGATCCATTTTGCTTTGGTGTCAGGTTTTCATGTTGGCCTAACTGCCATGGTGGTTTGATGAGGAAGCACATGAGGCCTTTTGTGAAGCCATTCAAGTAACTTCCTGAGTGAAGGCTGTTACCGTCGGCAACTCATCTCTTTGTCCCAGTGTAAATCCTTCCTCAGGAAGATCCTATGTCATGGGAAGTTCATGTGAAGCTCCCCAGTTATAATGAGCTCATCATTTTCAGGGTTTCCTGAAAGGAGAGAAAGGAGCCACCTGAAAGGCAGGAGCACTGGTAGCTCAACTGGGAGAACAACAGTGCTGGTGTGCTCACCAGGGCTTGCTACCGGCCAAGTTCTCTAGCCTGCGTCTTCTGCAGTTCATCCTGATTAGCACCTCCTAAGACTCTGAGAATTCACTGCTCCTACTCTATTGCTGTGGAGGCAAATGAAGGAACAAAAAGACATCCATGTTGAAGTCCCTGGAATCTGAAGATATATTAATTATGTGGTGAAGGGAACTGAGATTGCCCAAGGAGTGATATTGCCAATCATAGGACCTTGAAATAGGAAGATTATCAAGATGAATTCAGTGTCACCCCGAGTCCTTATAAGTGGAAGAGAGAGGCAGGAGCTGGCCGGATATTGTTGGCTTTGAAGATGGAGAAATGGGGCCATGTGTCTGAGTCTTGAGTGCTGGTGGCTTGTAGGAGTTGAGAAGGCAAAGAAAGACATTCTCTCTACAGAAAACAGATGAAATTTAGTCCTGCTAACACCGATCTTAGCTTATTGAGACCTGTTCTGAATCTCTGAAATCTAGGACTTTTAGATAATAAACTACACTGTTTTAAACCACTGACTTTATACTAATTTGTTGTAGCAGCAACAGGAAGTTCATACGGTTTTTGCTCCTGAACCTGAGAGCCCATAGGGCCATTGTCTGTGGTGGCATTTTCCCAAGCTCCAGATAGTGGGTTGTCTCTTGGTTGTATGTGCTGATCCTTTATTAGCAGTTTGTAATTGCCATAAATGGGCTCTGTGGGAAGTAGCTGTAGAATATTTCCAAACAGGACCAACCAGGTTGTCAGGGAATTGGAAAAAAGCAAAGATGTGAAGACTTTCCCAATTCTTGATCATTTTTCCCCTATTCCCCTTTAAATAATTAAGGTCTACTATGAACTTAATTTCTCCTTGTGTTTTTGTTCATCCTTAGACTTTTGCTTTAGGATGTTTGTGCTATTCAGAATGAGGGAAATTATGAAAAAAAGCTTTCATTTTTAAAATATTGAGATGACCATAAAAAATTGTCCATTCACTTATTCACCCAATGCATAACACTTTAAGCCTTTCTTTGGAGACAAGGTCTCATTATATCGTCCAGATCAGACTTGAACTTGCAATACAGCACAGGCTGCCTTTGAATATAAGATCTTCCTGCCTCAGACTCCTCAGTACAGCAGTTACTTTCCTATATTTAGCTTAATTTAAACCTTTTGCTGCATACAACACTGAATGAATCTCCTTTACTCAGGAAACAAGCCTGTTAGAAGGTGGAAGGAGGACTCAAGGTCTGGCCTTAGGGTACTTACCCTCTGGTAGAGGAGCTGAGAGAGATGAAATATGATGACTGTTCTAAGAGAGGTTGTAGTAAATTTCTCAAGAAAACTGTTAGTAAGGTACTGTGGGAGAGAAAGAGCAGTGCCTTGGAGTAGGATAGATGCTGAGTAAATGTCCAAGAGAAGTGGGAGACATCATCGAGGAGTGTATTTGGAGATATTTAGATATAAACTGTGCTTTAAAGGAAAATAAGGTGTATACCGGTAGAACTTGTAATTGTGGTCAAACACAGGTCAGTGAGGAATTTACAGAGACAAGAAAGGCCCTGGTCCATTCATTGTTTTCTTTGTTAACTCTAGGGTGGGAACCTGTGTGTGCTAGGCCATGGATGAGGCTCAGGAATGTAGTGTTGATGAACTTTATAGAAATGATTTTACAACTTCCATGAGCATGAAGTATGGGGTGGTATGAGGACATGTAAGTGGGTCTCTTCAGGTGTATACAAGCATTTGGTTAAGATGTGGAGTGTTAAAGGAAATTCAGAAACTGTGCTGGATTGGTGGGACAGGAAGTGGGAGCCAGTGGAGATTTCTGAAGTAGATTAGGACATGGAAACCTTGGGAAAAGACGAGAGCTGGAATGCATTCTGAATGGACTCATTTTGAAATGAGAGTGGCAGTCCTGTTTGAGGAGATATAAAGCCAGCCTTGACATCCAATACATGTTCCTCCAATAGTATTTCCTGGAAGACTCTGGATAAGAGATACAATATATTCTTTGAGACACTGGAAGAAATTTTAGAGAATGAGACAGATCATGTATTATAAAAGACCATCTTCCCTTAAAATGAATTTAGTGTTCAAGGCAAGTTTGGTTTGAGAGAAAAAATTTCACTGCAGCCATAGGAGCAAACCAACATTTCCTCTTAGCACTGGAAGAGCCAAATGATTTTAAAAGAGAAGTTACTTTTGCCAGGTGACATGAAAATGACACAAATGTACAATAGCAGCACATCAAACAAAAGAGCAGGACTATGAATGCAAATGGTCAGAGAGTGACAATGTCCTGAGGATGTGGACTATAGGGCAACTCCAGAGTGCTCAAAATTGAGTTGCTTTGTTAGCTAAGCTTGAGTCATGAGCCAAGGATGTATCTATGAGTCATCCTACTTCTGTTTCCAAAACAGACTCACCCGACCTGATTTAAGAGGCATTAAAAGGGAAAAAGTTGACATTCAGTTGATACTCGCAAATATATTTAACTAATTTGTCTTGCAGGCAAGGAGCATGTTGGGGCAACTTTCAACTGCATTATGTGTGGTCTGGGAGCTTTGATCTCTTTATGCTTTCTTTATATTGAGAAAAAGCTTTGAAGTATCCTGCAATTATGAATACAGAAGATGCCTCTTGTAATGGGTCACTATGAAATTGATTTGACTCTACTGACACTCAAAGTCTAGTCTCCTGATGAAACTCTCCTCTGCTTTATACATATTTTTGCCTCCCAGTAACCTGAGAGAAGAGTCATACTTTCTATTTTCAACCCAGGGAAAAATAGGTACAACTTATGCTTGTTCTCCAGGCCATTGATTAGATAGGTTATCTGTGCCAGAGTGGCTGTCACATTAACTACTACATGGTTCCCTTGCATCTACATCTGAGTAAATGTTTTCCGGTTGCAAATAAGTTTTTGAGTGGTTCTTTTAACATGGTATTTTTTCTTATGCCTATTCCACGTACTAGGGAAATGAAAGCAAAAACTGAAAATAGCACTTTTGGATTTATATTATCTATGGATCCTAAGGAGGTTGAGTTTGATCTTGTTTGATGCCTTAGAAAACATGAAGATAAGTCATACATTTGATTAGCTGAGTTTCTCTTTCTCAGTTCTTTGGCTGATTTGACCAGATTTGGGTGAGTCTACAGCTCTGTTAGTCCTACCTTTGCTGGGTCTTGACACTCACCACCTGGAGTCCTTGGAGGGAGGTGGCATGCAGCTGTTGGTGACTGTACATCTTGGTCATTTTTCAGGGGGAAGAACAAGATTATACAGCATACTTGTCCTTCTGCTATCTTTCCTTTTCCTCCTTCTTCCTCTGCTACCTCTCAACACATCCTGGCTCTTACATATTCCCAGGCAGCTGGCTGGGTGTTATCTGTACCTTGGAAGTAGAGACAAATACTGAGAACAGAGCACTGAGATGACCCTGTAAGTGGAGATGAAACTTTCCTAGCTTCTTTGTCAGACTTTCCGTGGAGCCTTCCTCCAGTAGGCATGGCTCACGAGAACCCACTGGACTTTGCATCTTCTAGGTGAATTTCAACTTTCTGTAGCTCGGTGCTATGTTTGAAAGGGGCTTGCAGCACAGGGTCAATCTAGGTAACATCCATTTCTCTGGCACCTGGAGTGGGCAGTGGAAGGTGTGCTTTTATTATTATTCAAAGACTCTGGCTATAGACTTAAATAGCGAGTTTGTAACTCTAACAGTGAGACAATGGTCTTAAATAATCTCAGAACCATCGCTCAATGGGTTGACTTTCACTTCAGGAAGATCAGTTTTTGGCTCATTCACAGTGCTCCTTTAATGAGAAAAATAGTGACCTGGGAGGCGGGAAGCCCTTTCAGAACACAAATAGCTATTATTACAATTTTAGATAACCCAGTCTAACAGAAGGCTGTGTGATTGAAAAGACAGCTGATAAAATCTAAACACAAGTAGATCCTGAGAATGTATCCTTTCTTCTAGCACTGACTGTCTAGTTGTGTTTGTTATCTAACCCTGTAATTAGGATGGCATTCAGAAAAGATGAGGAAAGTTGGTATTCTTTTCATAACCCCAAGTCTTTGCATTGCTGCTTCAAACTTTTGGCTTCAGCTTTTCCCTGTTCATTAACCATGCCAAAATTTTTAATCTAACACCACTGTTAAAGAGTGGCAGGCTTCCAGGGAAATATATCAGCCAGGCTTATTAATTTCATGCCAAGTGCTGGAGGCGTGAATGTAGAGAACGCTGTTTGACTTTGGATAATAGGAATCAGGCAGCTTAAAGGCAAGGGATAAAGATCAGGAGCCCCATGTCTCAGGAGGAGGAGCAGGTGCAGGCTTCAAGCAAGGCCTTCAGGCCCAAAGGGGCAGCCCATGCTTAAAACAATCTGCAGTGTTGTTTCTTTCTTTCTTCTTCTTCTTTTTTTTTTTTAATTTGGCGTGTGCCTCTCACAGCTTAACAGACCGCTGCTCCACAAAGAGGGGTAAACAGAGAAAGGGAAATTAAAAAGGGAAGTCCCAAGGTAGACAAAAACAAATTAGGGCAAACAAATTACACAGAGTCAACAAATAAACAAGGGAACATCTGTGAATATATTTCTTGGATTTCCTGATTCTGAATGCAACCTGAGAAATAGTAAGGGAGGTGAACAGTGCAGTCTACAACAAAGTCCTGTTCGGAGAGAATGAGCAAGCTGGACGGGAAAAGAGTCAGAGGTACCCAGAAGTGCAACTCTCAGCAGGCTGCTGGGGAGGACCCTGGAGGCTCTGCCCTCAGCAGAGCTGACCCCATCGCACTCTTTGCTGTACTCCTGGCTTCCCTTGGGGGCAGGTGGTGCAGTGTGTTCTGCCAAGGCTCACATAGAAAAGGGCTGTGGAAATATAAAGAGGTGGCAGTCTGCTCACATGAACAAACCAAAATAAAGCAAGCACCACTCCAATATGGGACATGTGTTCACCTTATCCATCTTCCACATCTGTTCCAGTGGGCGCATGAGCTCTTCCAGCCACTAGACATGTGCCAGGTGTTGACTGGATGTTGGGAAACATTTGCATGGCTCCTTCTGGCAGTTTTGTTGCTACTGACACAATATCACTTTTACCCTGAGGCTAAGGAGAGAGTTTCAAGGTTTTGAAGGAAGTTCAGCATATTGCATACTGTTAACCAAAGGCAGAGCTGGATTTTGAGACAGATGAAAAGTAGGAATTGGCTTATAACATCTCCCAGGCACCTTCTCTTACTATAAAACATGAGCAATTAAAATATAGTAGTGGAGAAATGTCAAATATTTGATTTATTCATTGGAGAAACTCAAAGGATGCTGAAATAGTTTCTAAAACTTTGAATTGGTAAAATTTCATAAATTGAGCCCTTCATGGTCTAGATAACTTATACTGTTGTGCTAAATACCCTACTTGGCATCCTCTTCTTAGAACCCACTGTGCATATGATAAACTAGAAACATTCAGAAGAGAAATCTAGTTGGGGATGTGTAAATGCAAGAATGAAATGAACCTCTGGTTCCTTTTCTCTTCCTCACTTATATTACTTTGCTTCACAACTTATTCCTAAAAGGACTACAAGTGAGTTGTACAATACAAGGATTATATTAGATGTGGCTAAGTTATATAAATAAGAATGGTATGGTTATATTATACAAATATGTTAGAAAGAGTCTAGCAGTTAGGATTTGGTCTATGAAGTAAACAGTAAGCAGTAACAGTAAGCAGAGAGTCAATACTAATCAAAAACTCATTGAATTGGTAATGGAGATATCCAGATATTTTTTTCTAGCTAGGTAGGCATGTTGTGTGATCTTTGTTGCATTATTTGTTTTCTGTCTGCTCGCCAGTTTGTAAAATGACCATGACTGTATTTCTTCACAGTCTTTCAAGAAAAAGTAGGAAGCCCAATCAGTGCCTGGGAGATACTATCAATTCTGGACAGAAATTGTCTATAAAAATGCTGGCCTCCATGCATTATTAACTCTCAAGTCACAAGGCTGTCAGGGATCTTGTGAGGTCAACCGGTTTTCATCAGTTTGTGGTACTTATTATTCAGACTCTCGGAGAAATGCTATGACGGATTATTTCAAATTCCTTTGTGTCAAAGTATTAAGATGAGATACCCAATTACTAACAAAGCTCCACTAAAAACTCATTGTAGGGTACAAGAAATCAATATCATCAAGTATTTATGGGGTGTCTGTTGGGTGCTTTGTGTTTCCTTAGTAACTATTTGCTATGATTTAGAGTTAAGGTCGTTAGGCTCTTACTTGCTTAATTTAGTAAATTTTCTCCCTATTCATTTAAAAAAAAATCTTCATTTTTTAAATAAGCTAACCATGCCTCCTTGGAATGAATTTTTAGAGATTTGTAAGAAATTCAGGTTTAATGCCAATTCTGGAGTGAAGGCATAGGAAAAATCTTCAGAGTGAAGTATTACTTCAAAGGTTTCAGCCACAGTAAGCCTAAAAGGATCAACAGAATATGGTTTGTAATACTGTTATGATTTCACTTATACAAGAAACCTGGCTCTGACTTAAACTACAGTATTTGTTGTCCTATAAGTCTTTCAGAAAAGTATTTCATTATGATTATGTTTTAAAAAAACTTTGAGTGGTCTTGATCTTAATCTACTTAATCTGCTTGATGAACTACTCAAACCAGGGCTTAGCAGAGGCCTTGTACTTTCTATAGCCCTTTAGGGCACTAGAGGTTATGGGGAGTGACATGCTAAATATGAATCATGGTGCTATAATGGGCAGCCCATTTCCTGAGATTTCAAATCACTCTCATGATTATGGCAAACAGCATGTTTAGTGTCTGTTTTCACTTGATTTCTTTAGACACTGATGTACCTATTATTATAAATTTATATTATTTTATTCTTAGTACCAATTTTACATTTATAAATTAAAGCTGAGAGAACTAGTAATGGTCTTTTGTCAATATATGAAAGTGCTCTGAAATTCTTGGAAGAATCGTACTATGGAAATTCAAGGTAGTTATTAGTCTAATTAACCAAATAATTTAATGAGTCCAATTAGTTCTTAACTTTGTATTGCTTATAGCCTATTAAAAAGTAATTACCACTCCTGCTCCCAAATAAGATGGAGTAGCTAGTATTAGACTAACCCTCCTGCTAAGAATAACTATAAAACAAATGTTGCAAGATTCAAAGGGAAATCAAGGCAGCATCCAAGACTACATACATAAAGATCTCTAAGAGAAGGAAAGTGCATTAAAGTTAACACTGCATTCATTGTTGTGGGTCAGCACAATTGTGGGGCAGGTTGTAAGCACACAGAGAAGCTTGCAGCAAGGTAAATCCCTGGGCTGGGAGTCAAATACGTAGTTCACGGCTCCCAAGGTAACCACAGATTAAGAGGAGACTGAGGACTAGAGGAGAGAGAACTATAGGACTTAGAGTTCAGTCTTCTGCTTGCAGTTTCTCTGTAAGTCATTTGTCACATTCTAAGTATAAATATGGAATGAGAAACTGATAAACTAAGTAGCATGTAGCTGCAAAAGGATAAAAATCTATGAAGAGAGGGTAGTGTCACAGTGTGAAGGAGACTCAACTGACATTCATGAGGAGGGTTCTGGTAAAGAATCCAAGTTTCCATTGATACTTTTGGGTGAATTACTAGGAATATCAGAAAACAATAGAATTAGACTCCCCTTGGCTGCATCAGGATGATCCCCTAGGTGGTCAAATCCACCAAGAGGAGCCCAGGATTTAGCTCAGAGTTTCCAGAATCTGCCTTGCAAGCCCAAGGTCTTGAGTTTGATCTCTGGTAACCACAGACAATGCCAGACATGGTGGCTCATGCCTGCAATCCCAGCACTCAGGAGGCAGAGACAGGAAGATTGCTGTGAGTTTGAGGCTTGCCTGGGCTACATAGTGAGCTCAGGGCCAGCCTGAACTACAAAAGCAAAATCTCCTCTCAAAAAAAAACCCCTAAACATACAAACAAACAAAAAACAGCAACAAAAAACAGGCACAGTAATAAAGAAACAAAGAAAGAAAACAAAAATTCCTCAAATAATAACAAAACCCTGTGATGATTAATCTTGGTCGTCAACTTGAAATGCCTAAGAGTAAGTGTACTTCTGGGTTCCTGTGGGTGTGACCATGGGGATATTTCTAGAGATAACAGGTAGACAGGCTAGCAAAAGGTGGCAGACTCAGCTGGAACGGGAGCAGCACCATATAACAGGGCAGGGCACAGGTAGACTAAAAGCAGGAGGCAGAAGTTTACTAGGACATTCCCCACTTCCTCCCCAGTACCATGAGATGAGTAGCTTTGCTACAGGATGCACTTTTGCCAAGATTTTTGCTTCTTCTGAGGCCCACAGTAATGGAACCAGCTGACCATGGAGTTAAACTTCTGAAACCATAAGCCAGAAAAATCTTCCCTTCTTAAGTTGACTTCCTTAGGTATTTTGTCACACTAATGGAAAGCTGACTAATTCCTCCTCCCAGGCAAGAAAACAAAAGGAAAAAAGGCCAACAGTCAAGTAGAACTACAAATTATTCAGATATTGAAGTTCTCTGACACTAGCCTACTTA
Source organism: Petromus typicus (assembly GCA_004026965.1). NCBI lineage: Eukaryota > Metazoa > Chordata > Mammalia > Rodentia > Petromuridae > Petromus > Petromus typicus. The sequence continues at coordinate 16,310 of PVIR01003863.1, read as the reverse complement.
AAAATAATAGTGATTAAAGTGTTCAATGGAAAAAAAGAAACAAAGATTTCACTGGAGAGCAAGAATCCAGCAAGAATCCAATTCTGCAAATAAATTACTTAACTGAGTTAAATTATTCAGCAAATGAGTTTATTAATAGATTATAGCTTAGTAAAGGGATTATTAAACTGGAAGAGAGGCCAGCAGAATATATCGAGATTGATATACAGAGAGAAAAAAGAATAGGAAATATAAAATATATGGAAAATGGTGTAAAGGCCTGAACATATGTGATTGAGTTCCAGAAGGAGAAGAGGCAAAATTGGTCATAAGTATTATTTTAAAATAAATTGTCTCAGAGTTTTCATAAACTCACAGGGCATCCACCACAGAAGAAATGTTTTAAGTATTATAAGTGGTTAAAATACAGAGAAAAGTATTCCTAACCATATCATAATAAAACTGATAGAAAACAAAGATTAAAAAAATCTAAAAAGTTACTAGAAAGAAAAGAAACCTATTTATAAAAGCAGTAGCATGATGAGCACTTACTTGACTTTTAAGAAAAAGCGGGAAAAATAAAAATAATTAAGATGCATTATTGTCTTAGTTACGTTTTTTTTTTTTTTGGTGCTGAGAAAAAAATACCTGACACCCAATGTTACAAAAAGAAAGATGTATTTAGCTGACAGTCTGTAGAGGTTTCAGGTCATGGGTGGCTGGTTCCAAGGCAGGGAGGCATGGCAGAGAGGCAGTCAGAGGAGAAACAGTCCATGGTAGGCAGAAAGCAGAGGAGTAACACAGAAGCAGCCAGCAGCCAGTGATGACAGCAGCCCTCTTTTGGTCACTTATATTCTATCCAGGCCACATACCTGGATTTTTATATTTCTAAAAACATAAATCAATTTTTCCCACATTAAACAACAAAGGTAATATTGTGAAGTTTGGAATATTTGCAGAATATAAAGAATAATAAATTAGAGACATTTATAGATAAATAGATACACTTTGAGGCCATACTTGTAAGTGAAATAAATAGGACACAGATATGTAAATACCATTTCCTCTCTCTAGTGTGAGAAAATGAAGGTGAAAAATGAGGTCCAAAATGTATAATAGTTATTGTGAAATAGAAAAAAAATGTTCAAAGAGAAAGAGTAGCTGAGTGGGGGCAGCAGAAAACAAAGAATAGAAAGAAAAAAATTTGATGGTAAAAAGGAAAAAAATGGAAATAAAGCTTGTGTAATAGGAGGTGGGAAGTTGAAGAGAGGGAAAGAAAATGGGAAAAAATAAGAATCAAGATATATTATGTATAGAGACAAATTGCCCGAGAAATATGATCATAATATATTTCTAAAATATACCAATAAACTCAATTTATTAAAAAAATCCTTTCCATTGGTCATACTCAAGTTGGACCTTCCTATTATTCATGCCCAGAACTATGCCTAACCAATCAGTAGACCAATTTAATTTAATTTAATTTAATAAACACACTCACTTAATTTCAGCATCACACACACACTCTGGATCCAGCCATCTCTGCAGAGCCCCACCTGTGACCACATGAGGCCGTGGGATGACATCTGGACACAAGCATGTTCTAACTTCTCATGATTAATGCAGTCATTACGTACTGCAACATATACCAATAAAAATTAAAGATAAAACAACAACAACAACAACAAAGAACATGAATGGAAGCTGAAATGACATTTTGAGGAAAATAAAAATTTAGGAAATTCAGCTATTGCAGATGAACTTCAGAAGAAGTAACCAAAAAAGTTCTTCAGGTAGAAGGAAAATGTTCCCAAATGGATGGGTAAAAATTCAGGAAAGAATGAGTAGAAAGGGAAAATATATAAAAATATAAATCAATATTTCCCTCATAAGGCAACAATGATAGCATCATGAAATTTAAATTTTTATAGAATATAAATGTATGATGACAATACCATAATAAGTGGAAGAACCATATAAATTAAAGTTTCAAAACCCCCTGTAATTTCTGAGAAGTGGTAGAAATATTCATATGTGGTACACTATAATAAGTTAAGAACATTTGTTGAAATCTCTAAAAAAACACTAAAATATAATAATGCACATGAAACAAGTTAGTAGAGAATGAACATAATTTAAAAAAGAATTCTCACACAGAAGACAAGAGGAGAGATAAAAGGAACAAAGAATAAATGATACCAAAAGATAAGTAGTATTTGGGTAGGCTTGAACTCAAATATATTAATCTTTATACTAAAATATGGACTAAATAATCCAAAATAAAGATTATCAGAATAGATAAAAAACAAAATCCAGATATATTATTTTTTCCTTAAATTGATTCTATTGGTTCATTTTATATACACATTATGATCACAATTGACATTGAGAATCTGTACCAGTACCTGATAGGCCTTAATTCTCATTTTTTCTAGGGACACACAATTAGTTCAAAGTTGAGGGATAAAATGATATAACATGTACTACCAACTAAAAGCAGATATTAATAATAGATTAAGTAAACTTGAGTGCAAGATATATGATTACAGAGCAAGGTGTTTTTGCCTTAGCACTACTGGGATTTGGGGGTGGAGAATCCTCCGTGAGGAAAGATCATCCTGTGCACTGTGATGGTGACTGGCCCCTTGGTCTGTACTCACTAGATGCCAGTAGCACCTTCTACCTCAAGGTGTAACAACCCCAAACACCTCTGGACACAGCCACGTGTCCCCATTGAAAAGAACTGTTTACACAGAGAAAGAAACAGCTCACAAAATTAAAAGAGCAGTTCTAAAGGACTGTAAAACAATGCTACATTTCAGCTTTACTCCATCTCTAGAGTAAGCATTAAAGCAATACTTTCTCTCCAACCACTGCTTTACTAAAGTTTCATTTTATTTCTTTGATGTGCATATCAAGTGGTATTATATTGGTTAATTTTCTAATTTTTTGTGATTTTCTTTCTCTTTCTTTCTTTCTTTCTTTTTTTTTTTTTTTTGGAGACAAGGTCTCACTTTGTAGTTCAGGCTGGCCCTGAGCTCACTATGTAGCCCAGGTAAGTCTGCAGCTCATAGCAATCCTCCTGCCTTTGCCTCCCGAATGCTGGGATGACAGACATGAGCCCACACGGTTGGCATTGTGGGACAGGGTACTGATGATTGGTGGGTGTGAGTTGATTATAACATCTGTGGATAAATGCAAAAGGTCAAGATTAGTGGGGAAATCTTGAGCAAGACCAGCACTGGAGATTGTTGAAGTTTAGATGTCAAAACTGCTTCTTCTTTTTTTTTTTTTTTTTTTTTGAGACAGGGTCTCGCTTTTTGTAGTTCAGGCTGGCCCTGAGCTCAGCCTCCAACTCACATCATGGCAATCCTCCTGCCTCTGCCTCCCGAGTGCTGGGATTATAGGCATGAGCCACCACGCCCGGCACTGTGGTATGTGGTACTGATTGCTGCTGGGCGTGAGTCTCCACGCCCAGTATTGTTATGTGGTTACTAGGGATTGAACCTGGGCCCTTGCACTTGCAAGACAGGCTGCGGAACCACTGAGCTATATCCCTGGGCCTAGATGTCAAAACTTCTTACAAAGCCATAGTAGCTAATACTATTTTGGGGGATACTAAGGTAGGTTCCAACTGACTAAAGGAATAGAAAGTCTCAAATACACCCAGGCTACTTTATTTATAACAAAGGTGCCATAGCAGTATGGTGTCAAAGGCTGTTTTCTTTTTCCTTCAATCAATGGCGATGGATCAATTGGATAACAATATGAAAAAATTTTTTTCTATCTCAGGCCATATATAAAAACCAATCATCAGCAGAGCATAGATCTTTTTTTTTTTTTTTTTTTTTTAGGTTTTTTGAGACAGGGTCTCGCTTTGTGGTTCAGGCTGGCCCTCAGCTCAGCCTCAAACTCACATCTCAGCAATCCTCCTGCCTCTGCCTCCTGAGTGCTGGGATTACAGGCGTGAGCCACCACGCCCAGCACCGTGGTATGTGGTACTGGTTGCTGCTGGGCGTGAGTCTTCACACCCAGTATGGTATGCGGTTACCGGGGATCGAACCCAGGTACTTGTGCTTGCAAGACAGGCACCAGAACCACTGAGCTAACTCCCCAGCCCCAGCAGATCATAGATCTTAATGTGAAATACATTTTCTCAAAGATAACAAGGTATAAAAACCATTAGGGAATGTACCTAAGACCTTAGAATGTGGAAAGGTGTTTTAAGTAGAATATGAAAACAGAAAAAGCCCTCAACAAAACTGAAAGGCTGAAATGATTTTGCTAAAGTCAGAAATTTTTTCTTATGAAGGAGAGTGAAATGGAGAGCAACAGGGGAGGATATTTACATTTGGCAGAAGGAAATATTTACATTACAAATACCAGACAAAAGACTAGCATCCAAAATTTCTTTAAAAAATTTCTTATGCATCAATAAGAAAAGAAAAAAGTCCAATCCAAAGTGGACAAAAGTTTCTAAATATCACTTTTTAAAAGACAACATCACCAAAAATAAAAGATATATAGAAAGATGATCTCTGTTATTATTTATTAAGAAATGCAGAGTAATGCCATAGTAAATTGTTATTGACCTTCCAGGAGGATGCATATCATTTTACAGCTGGACATTATTGAGCATTATAGAGAATGTGGAGGACAGAAATTCTCTTACATTGAAAGGGTAGCTGGGGGGGAAGAGGAAAGAAAAGAAGGGGAAGAAAAACTTTGATGGTAAAAGGACAAAAATGGCAACAATGCTTATGTATATGGAGGTGGGGGTTGCAGGGAGGGCAGGGGAATGGAAAAAAGGAGAATTGAGATATACCATTGAGGAATGTGATTACAATGTATTCTTAAATTGTACCAGTAAACTCAGCTTATTAAAAAATAAAGAAATTCTCATACATTGTTTTCGGGAGTGTAAATGGGTAAAACCACTAACATGTTTTATAAAGCTGCAAATATACAGACTCTATGCTGCAGTGCTTCCATTCTTTTTTTTTTTTTTTTTTTGAGGCAGGGCCTTGCTTTGTGGTTCTGGCTGGCCCTGAGCTCAGCCTCCAACTCACATCACAGCAACCCTCCTGCCTCTGCCTCCCAAGTGCTGGGATTACAGGCGTGAGCCACCACGCCCGGCACTGTGGTATGTGGTACTGGTTGCTGCTGGGGTGAGTCTCCACACCCAATATTGTATGTGGTTACCAGGGATCGAACCCGGGTCCTTGCGCTTGCAAAACAGGCGCCGGAACCACTGAGCTAACTCCCCGGCCCTTTTTTTTTTTTTTTGTCTAAAGACCGGTCGGGCTGATCATTTAGTTCGTCCCGTGACAAAGGGCTATTATCAAGAATTTTGGTGAACATCACACTTGGGATTAACACGTTTTCATTTTTTAAAAATTGATTTTACTGGTACATTTTATTTATACATTATGATCATAATCCACATTGAGAATTTGTACCTGTACATGATATTTTCCCCTATTCTTCTGCTCTCCCAAAATAGTTTCTTTTAATACCTTTTCTTTAGAGTCAAGGGGCCAGAATGACTTGGTAAAGATTTTTTAAAGTTTTGATTTGAAATCAAAGCAAGATTACTTCCAGCCTAGCATCATTTGGGGAGAACGGAAGGAGACATACGAGTATTGGAAGAGTAGGACCAGGACTGGGGTCTGGGACTGAGACGGGCGGAGCAAGCCGGATTCTGAGCACGGCAGGGAAGGAGCGTGTCAGAGGCCAGGAAGGAAGAGACAGCCCGCGGACCTGGAGAGAATCGCTATTTGTTCATTTGGATATGGAAAGCACCGCCGGGAGAGGCGAACAGGTGCAATATGAATGCATTAATGAAATGAAATACGAGGCTTGACCTATGAATAAATATTCGGAATACAAGCACTTTAAAATGCATCTTGGTTTTAGGGCACTTACTCTGTCTGGCAGCTAATTCCAAGTTTTCATGGCCACACACACTCACAGCGTTTGTCTGCCTCCCACCGGCCTGCGCCGCCCTGAGACCTCGGGCGCGGGGTGCCCTCCCCTCCCTCGTTCAGGGTTCAACTTTGCTTCTTCTAGCAAAGAAGTCGGCCTGAATTATACAAAACAGGACTCCACTCTGTGGTTTCAGATACTCCAGTGATGTCACCAGAAGTCACGGCTTGGAACTAAACTCCACAGCTGTCCCTGATGCCCCCCTGCATGGACAGTTTGGATTCCGCCTCACCCAGGGATCACACTTTTATCAAGCAACTTGTGGCCGGATATTGCTAGTCGTCTCCCTTATGTTAGGGCGAAGCCTCAACAGTTTAGATCTGTGGGGAGAACGCCCGAGACTTGGAGGTGCGGAGGAGCCCGGGGCCCATGCAGGCTGGCTCTGTAGACCGTGTGTGAGAGGGCAAGGAGGCGTCCCAGCTCAGAACCGTGGCTCTGTGCCCTTCCGGGTTATTATCAAGATGTTTTCTTCTGACCGTCGATGGGGACAAACTGAGATGCCCGTGTCCTGGAGCAGCGCCCCCTTTTTCCTCCCCGGGGCGCCCTCTGCTCTGCTCTCCCGCCCCTGGCTCTTCACCCTGCCCCTCCGAAGGCCCACCTGCCTGAGTCCAGGGTGTCAGGCCGATCTAGAAACGAATCCAGAGGTAAGTTTGCTTCTCATGTCGCCTGAAAATGGTTTGATTCTTCTTGGTGCTCAGCACTAAATTGAGGTCTTCTCATGCTCCCACAGAAATAATAACCCACCCGCTAGAGTCCTGTTGGTTTGAGGTATTTGAAAGTTCCAGGTTGACAGTACTCCTGCCCCACTTGACTTTTAAGATAAAAATCCACTGGAACGGTTCATAAAAGAATAAGCAAACATAAGTAAGCGATATGTAGAAGTCAAACTTACCAAATCAGTGAAAACTGGAATAAATTGACCATAATAATACTAAAAAGTAAAGAAATCCAAAGGATTGTTATTTAGCTTTTGAGTCTGTATAAAACCCCAAGCTGTCAAGTGAGTTTTAAGCTACAGTTTTTTTTGTTGTTGTTGTTTTTGTTTTTTTGTTTGTTTGTTTCTTCTTGGTGCTTTTTTTTGTTTGTTTTGAGACAAGGTCTCACTTTGTAGTTCAGGCTAGCCCTGAGCTTACTATGTAGCCCAGGTGAGCCTCAACTCAAAGAGGTCCTCCTGCCTCTGCCTCCCGAGTGCTGGGATGACAGGCGTAAGTTACCATGTCTGGCACCATGGTGTGTGGTCACCGGGATCGAATTCAGGACCTTTTGTTTGCCAGGCAGGCACTGGAACTGCTGAGCTAAATCCCTGGCCCCACACTGTTGGTTTTTACCACGCATAGATTTCATTCACTCCCTCAGAGGGCCAGAGGCTCCGATGAGACCCACACTGAACGTGGAAGTGAGGTAGAGGTGGTGGGTCAGGTGAGAGGGTACGGTGCTTTGAGAAACCATGATTTTCAGTCCCCGCCATAACTGGCTGTGAAAGCTGTTGCCATATCCTTCACTTTTATGAATCCTTGTCCTCAAGAGATCACCTTGCAGGAAGATTTCAGTTGACACTAGGCAGAAGGTGAATGAGTGGCGCAGAACTGGCAGTTGAACAAGGAAGAAAACCAAACACAAACACAGTTACTCAAGTGACACACTTGCCACGTGAAAAATGCAAACTGTGCTGAGTACCTGAAGCAAAAGGGGAAAAGCTCCCACCTTCCCAGAGGTATTGATTCAAATCTAACACAGACTCCCTGGACATTTTTCCATCCATTTACACACAGAAACATATTGCTATAGAATTTTGTGCTGAAACAAAAATGGTTGCATATTACTCATACTACTCTGTACGATATTATCTTAGAAATTGTTTTATGTTACATCACGTAGGTCTTTCTTATGACTGTATGGTTGAGGAATAATTGATTAAATGGGAACCACATGATTTGTTTCTCATGATGGTCCTGATGGGAATTTAAGTGATTTCCATTTAAAACAATTTATAGACAGTGGTGACATGCAGAGTCGGTCTCCATATCATCTGTTTGCCACGGTGTCCTTTCTGAAGCTCCTCTGCTCACTTCAGGGTTGGTCACACTGAACCTTCAGCCTTTCCTGGAGACTTCCGTGGGATGGTCAGTGTTGAACACCTGTTTCATATGTACTTGTTCACGCCAGATGCTAATAATCTCTGAAAGTTTGGCCAATTTGACTATTAAAATGCTCCTCCATTATTTGAATCTTTATTCCCTATCACTAACATGTTGAGCTTGCTGTGTCCTATAAGTTGCTCCAGCTGTAAGTTCCACCTAATATTTTATTTTTGGAATTTTGCTATCTAGGATGATTTTCTTTCTCCTCATTTTTCAGTGACTTGTATGATGATGCTTGAGATTTCGTATCACTTCACTGTCTGTTTCTGGAAAACTTTCCCTAGTCTGTACTTCACTGAGGATCAAAGAGTCTAAAGTGATCTTGGTCCTGCTACTCTTCCATATAAAATGGATTTGATGCATTCTTTTCTTTTATTCTCTTCTACTTTTCACAGAGCCTCTCTCCTCTTTTTGGCTCTTTCTACCAAGTTTAAGATTCAGATTATTGTTGCTGAGCTCTTTTTCTTTACTTTTTCATTTTCTCTTAAAGAAACACTCTAGACAGACACATTTGCTTTTATATTCATCTTTACTATTATTTTAGCCTTTGACCACTCACAGTTTTTACCATTAGTATTTTTCATGCCACGACTCCCATCTCTTTATTCTGATGTATCATTCATTGAACTGTGTTAGGTATTTTTTTTCCAAGAAAGGGAAGAGTTTGCTCTGTTCTCTGAGTGGGCCCCTCTTTGCCTGAGGATGTTTTTCAGTTTCTTTCACAAGTGCTTGACAACCTGGCTAGGTATATAATTTTAGGTCTTTTGTGTTGGTTTAAAATGTCATTTTGGATTTAATGTACAGAACAGATATTTGAGCTCAGGTTCATTTAATTTTCTCCCTCCACTTTGGTTGTTGGGAAGACTCTTCCTCTTCTTTCTCTTTATTCTGTTTATGTATGTTTAAAAGGTACTGAAAATTCAAAAAATTTAAAAAGACACCAAAAGTTTCAATACCTAAGATGTACACATATTTTATTGCACCTATTTTTTTTTCTATTTCCTTCTTTCCTTCCTTCCTTCCTCCATCCCTCATTCTCTCCATACTTCCCTCCAATCCTCCTTTCCTTCCTTCACTCCTTTCCTTTTTCCCTCCCTGCTTCTCATTCCTCTTTCATTCTTGAGTGAAGTCACACATACAGCTAACGTGTACTTCAACCCAGAACCGACTTGCTATTTCATTCATCAGTCTCCTCAAGAAGAACCATTATTAGGAACATTTGAAATATAATTTTCAGGCCATTTCTTTATAATTTTGCATTTATACTTTTACATCTAAGAATAGGATAGAATATTGTCTTGAATATGTACGCTGGACTAGGTGTGCATGCTTTCTTTATGTGTGTAAGGGCATCACACTGGCATTAGGCTTCCTGTCATTGGTTCGCCATGCTGGACACTCCCTAAAGGAGCAGAAGGTTAATGAAGCTGACAGGTAAGGGGTCTCAGTCCACGGCTGGCTTCAGGGTGGGAACACTATGGGGAAGAAGCCTGGCAGAGGAGAGCTGCTCACCTCATGGCAGACAGGAAACAGGTCACAGGGAAGAGGTCTGAGAAGATATGGCCATGACAGAGGTGGTCCTGAGGCCCCATGACCAACCTAGACATGTGCAGCAGTGTGCTTTACTGATTTGGTAGGCATTTCTCAATCCAATCCAGTTGACCATCTTAATCAACAGTCACCTCTTAAAAATAATTCATTTTCTTTAATTTCTGTACTTAAAAAAATTGCTCTGATATTGGAAATGTGATGTACTCTTTTTATTCATCTTACTAGTATATTTTGATCCCTTTTAATTTTCATTCAGTTTTTTTCCCCCCTCAGGATTTTTGCAATTATATTTTCCTTTATTGCTTTTGATCAGATTGCTCTAGTCTTCCCTGAGGAATGCCTGTGATTGGTGGAATGGATTTGGTTGAGGACCATTCATTTTTCTCCTTACTCATGTGTTGAGATGAACTCAGACTCAGTTTATTCATGGACAGCCACATGGATTTCTGTTAGTTGCACACTGTTAACATGACTTTTAGGCCGCAGACATAGGGATGCTTGAAATGTTTCACTTCCAGCCTAAGCCTCATTTTCTCTGTGTTTTTACCTTGGCCATATATAATGACTATTTTACCCTCATAATCCACATTCCTTGATGCAATATAGAAAGGTTTAGCAGCAACAACAGCAACAGTTTAAAATCCTCAAGGTCAGGTACATCAGGAGTATTTCTTTTTTCTTTTTCTTTTCTTTCTTCTTTTCAGTATTGGAGGACTGAAGCCATGACCTTTGTACTGAACGATATCTATCATTTTATTTTTTCATTTTGAGACAGGATCTCAATAGGACAGATGTGGTCCTGAGGCCCAATGACCATGTTGCCAATGCTGGGCTAGAATCTGGTGATCTTACTGCTTCAGTCTCCCAGAAAGCTGGGATTACCATCATTACCCATGTGAGATTTCTGGAGACTTTTGCTACTTCTAGCTCAACTCAGTTAACGTACATATATGAAATAAACTTCTTAGAATGCTTTGCAAGATCAGCAGAATTTCCACCTCTTTTTCTGTTTAATTCTTGCCTTGTTTTCTGGAATTTACTATCTCAAAATGATAAAGAAATATTTAGGAGAAGTGAGATTCTGGTATAGCATCCTATACTTCTCTGGATTTTAGCATGCTGCATAGATCCTGATAATGAACTAACTGTAAGTTAGGTTCTTAGCTTGGATGATATTATGAGTTCTCTTTCTTTTGTCCTACTCTGTCCATGTCTTCATTTATACTTTCTCCTCTTGCTCTCTTCCTCTATTTCCCTATTATTTTCTTTTTGGGTAATTTAATGGTAGATTAATAAACGATAGTTATGGGTCTGAGTGTGAAGCTGAATGGTACAGCATATATTTAATTTGGACAAAACCCTTGGTTGCATCTTCAGCATGAAGACAGACATTCACACACAATCCCACACACAGCTAGGTAGACCCTATTCACATTTTACTAGAATAGATTTTGGTGACTTTCAACTCTAAGACACCTTCATCACTTTCTTTATGCCTTGCCACTTGGAAAAAGTGAGCTTTTAGATTTTGTTGATAAAGAATTACAGCCTCACATCAACATTGCTTCCAGTGTTACTCAACTTTCAGCTTTGGCTGTATACTCTTGAGACTCTGAGTTTCACCTAGTCCCAGTTCAGAGCATTTTGGAAGTAGGTACTAGAATATCTCCTTGGGAGAGAAGGATAGAATGACTGTGTTCCTGGGGTCACCGGGGATGTGGCATTCTAATAGAAAGAAGAAACAAGTGCAATAGGAAGAACAGAATGTATGTTGGAAGTGTTCAGTTGTTAATGAGCCCATCTCACTTCAAGAATCTGGGCTTAATTTGGGGGCCAGGTCCATTAATTACTCTGAGTGTGAACTTTTCCAAGTCACTTATTCACTCTTTGCTTTATTCACTCATGGAATGGAGACAGTTAAGAAGGACTAGCTCATATAACTATTGCAAAGGATTAAGTGACATTACATATGGGCGCTAAGTACCTACCACTATCTTAGGTTCTGTTAAGTGTTGTTATCATTTATTTTTAGTTTTAACCCAAAACACAATTGAAATCATAGGTTTGGTCCAAGGATTAGTGGTTTTACATGCATAGATTATGGATTTGGACCACAAGAAACCATAGATGGATCAGGGAGAGTGATCAGATCAGCTTGTGCTGAGGTGTCTGCTTTGGTTTGGAGAACATCTTATCTGTAGAGACAATGGCTGGGCAGTGGTATGTACCAGTGGATGCACATCAGTTGTGAGAGCCAATGGCCAAGGTTTTAGGAATTTTCCAAGTAGGTTCTTAAACATAACCGTTATTAACTAATAAATTACGTTAAAGACAATAAGATAAAGCTATCATTTTTTGGCTTTTAATTATGTTTCTGTAAATTAAAAAAGCTGTGAGCTTATGCAAATAGAGAAGAGTGGAAGAGTTGAAAGAAGGGAAGGGGAATGGAAAAAATAAGAACCAAGATATATCACATGCCTGTATAAATTACCAACAGTGAATGTGATCATTAAAATGTACCATTTATCTTAATGAATAAAAAAAAAATCCGTACTGTGGAAACACTACTCTCTTTCCAACGTTGTTATCAGTGCTGTCACTGGAAGCTCAAAATGAGCCAAGTCCAGCATGAGAGTCAGTGGATTCTGCATAACAGTGCTGTGCCTGCCTTCTTGAGCCTGGTGGTTGTGTTTATGTGTAAGCTGTGGGTTAGTGAGACACATTAGAAGGAAGATGAGAATGAATCTTAGCACTTTGAGTGGAGAGGAGGAGACAGACTGGAGAGACATTTCAGTGCTGAGGTCAGTAGGATATAGTGGCTGAATCTGGATGGGAAGAAAGGATGCTGAAGTCCGGGAAGAAGGTATTTGGCTCAAACAACTCTTCCTTGGTGCTTTTGGTGAACCAAACTGCTGTAGGATGAACTGCTCTGTGGAAAGACCCACATAGCAAGAAACTGAAGGTGACTTCTGGCTCAAAGCTAGCAAAGAGCTGAGGCTCCTTGTCTAATAGCCTGCAAGGTACTGTGTCCTGCCAACAAGGATGTGAACTTCAACGCAGATCCTGCCTCAAATGAGCCTCTGTATTAGACTCAGCTGTGGCTGGCCCCCGGCCTGCAGCCTCGAAAGAGGCCTTCAAGTAGAGGATCCAGCAAGGCTGTGCCAAAAGTTTTACTCTCCAAAGCCACAAGATAATAAAAATGTGTTGCTTTAAATTGCTAAGTTTCTGTAAGATTTTTTCTGCAGTAACAGATAACAAAAACAAGTGTTTTTAACTACTTAGCCTTTGGGAACATCTTTCTCCTTTGGGATTGAGTTAGATAAAGCCTGGCTGTCAAGTTCACCGAGCAGAAATCTGCAGTAGAAGCTGTAGCTGGCTCTTCTCCTTCTGCAGACAGACGAGTGGCTTGTCAGGCTATCCCCTACATGCACTGCCTGAGACTTGAGGCTGCTGTTAAGCAGTTGAGCAACTCAGGGTAAGAGGAACAGTTGATGTGGGTCCTGCTCTAGTAGGCCGGGCTCCATCGCTGATCCAGTGTAGCCATGAGGAATTCTTCTCTGAACAAGGTGGTCTTTCTCTGATAGGTGACTTGTGGGATGGGCTGCAATTGACTAAAGAGAGGCTAACTTTTGTGAAGTATCCATAAGAGCAGTGGGTGGCCAGGGAGTGGGGAGAAAGCAAGCCTTCTCCACTGCTGGTGGGAGTGAAGACTGGTGCAACCACTGTGGAGAGCAGTGTGGAGATTCCTCAAAAAACTAGGATTAGAGGTCTCATTTGATCTTGCTGTTTTCCTGCTAGGGATATACATGAAAGAATTAAAAGATTCATATCACAGAGACATGTACACTCATGTTCATAGCAGCTCAGTTTGTGATAGCTAAATCTTGGAAATAGCCCAAATGTCCATCAGTGGGAGACTGGATAAAGATGTGGTTTTAAAAAATAAAATGGAGTTTTCTGTGATAAAGTAAGATAAATTTGAGTCATCTATACTCAAATGAATGAACCTTGAGGACATACTCATAAGTGAAATAAATAGGACACAAATGTGTAAATACCATATCATTTCTCTGGTATGAGAAACTGATGGTGTAAATGAGTTCCAAAATGTATGATATATATTGTAAAATAGAAAATGTTCAAAAGGAAAGGGAAAAGTAGGGTTAGGGGTAAGTAAAGAAGGAAAAGAAAAAATATATGGTTAAAAAAATGAAATGAACACTGGGGATTTAGCCCAGTGGATCCAGCACCTGTTTTGCAAACACAAGGGCCTAGGTTTGATCCCCAGTAACCACATACAACGATGCCAGGTGTGGAGACTCACACCCAGCAGCAATCAGTACCATATACCACAGTGCCCGGTGTCGTGGCTCACACCTGTAATCCCAGCACTTGGGAGGCAGAGGTAAGTGGATTGCTGTGAGTTTGAAGCTCACCTGTGTTAGATACTGAGCTCAGGGCCAGCCTGAACTACAAGAGAAATCCTGTCTCAAAAAAAAGGAAACAAAACCTATGTACAAAGGGGGCAGGGAGTTGTAGGGCGGGCAAAGGAATGGGAAAAATGAGAATCAAGATGTGTTATGTACAGGTACAAACCCTTACTGTTGAATGTGATCATAATGTATATATAAAATGCACCAATAAAAAAGCACATGGCAATAAAAAATAATAACATGTAGGATTTGAACCATTGTTTGACATAAAAAGACTACATGGTACCAGATTTTCTCCGTGCTTCCTTCCTTTGTTTTTCTTTTCCTTTTCTTTTTTTGCAAAGAGGACTAATACAACATTCAGGAAAATTTTCCTTTTAAAAATCAGACAGCCCTGAAGAAATCAGAGGGCACATAGTTTAAGATGATGGTAATCACAAAAGGAGTTCTGAATGGGATTTGAAAACTAACTGGCACAACACATTGGTCAGCATCTTGCTCTGGCCCCTCTGGCTGAAGAGAGAGCTTTGATTATAATTCTGTGCTCTAGATGTGGTCTCTTAGAAAGACCGGGACCAAGACAGAAGTCTACGAATATGACTTATATTCCCAGACTGCCATTTTAAAATCAAAAGTCTAATTGCCTATGGAGAATTAAAATAACACAATATTGTAATTTATTTTAAAAACCAATTACCAGGATTTAAAAGGTTCCCTCTGTATGAGGTCAACATGAACCCTTCATTTAAATTGACCTCTCAGTAACACACTCATTGAAATATTTTTTCTTGAAATAGACTAATTTTAAATAAGCATGTTTGAGGGATAGATTCATTTGTTTACTCATAACTATCTCCTGCACAGTCATTTGGCCCCAATCACTGTTCTTGGTGCACAGGCTAGCAAAGAAGAAAAACAATAGACAATTATCATATTATATAACATGAGAAAATAATGATATATTACCAATAAATGTAATAGATGTGATGACATTAATTTTATTTAGTAAAATCTATTCATGACATATTAACACTTTCAATGTATTTATGATTAATTAAGATAATTGCAGTAACAATATAATGTTAGGTTAGTGATAGATATAACAAAGTTCCTAAGCTCAGACAGTCTAAAAATGTATTCCTTTGTGATACCATGATGATATGGAACAAAGATAATTCTTCAGAAAAATAAGGACTACTAAAATCAAGGCCTTTTTCAAGATGAGTAAAGGTAGAGAAACTCCTAAAGGCTGCTGTGGAAAACCAGTTTGTTACTCTTCCATGCACAAAAATAGTGTCAGCTTGCTGCTAGAGTTGGCTCACGAGTTTAAGAAGGTTGAGACCTGCTTCTCTTGTGCTTGCTGCATCCTAATAACAAATCAGAGCTTCAGATTCAGGTATTGTCTCCACCCCAACGCAGAAAGATGGGGAGTGGGACAGGCCGCTTATATTTGCTGCTTTTTTCAGGAAACCAAAAGCTTTTCTAGGACTACTTCCATTTCCTCAAATATCTATCCATCCTGTTGTCAGATCTGTGCATGTGGCTGTCCCTGTCAGTAAGGGATCCCGGGACAAAGCTCACTTAGCTGTTTCCTGTTTCACAGTGGGAGGAATCAAGAGAGTAAGGAGATGAGTATGGGGGTCGTATCAACCAGTGAGCAGGGGTTGCCACCGCAATCTCAGGGACAGAGAATTAAAGATGTAAAAGGCACTGACTTATTTTCGAAGCTCTCCTTGCATTTGTCAGCTACCATGGTTTCCTCTGCTTAGGAGAAAGGCAGAAGTAGCTTGGTAGCAACAATCTTTGGATAACTACACATTTGTTTTGGGAACATGGCTAAATCATAACCATTGCATGAAATAAAAATTTTTGGTTTAAAATGTTCAAGGGGAAAAGGAATTGACAATAATGGCCTGCTCCATTCTGGGGTCAGTAAATAGTGTATTAATGGGAGTTTAAGAAATAAGACACCCGTTAAGCCTTGGCACGAAGGGCCATGGTGGTAATGTTGGGGGTACTGTTCTCTTAAGACCAAGTTGCAGAGAGGATACAGCAGAGAAGATCAAGGAAAAACAATGGGTGGTGATCATGCAGCATGATCTGATATAGATTAGAAAACTCAGAACTGGATTGAAAGAATTCTGGGTTAAAGTTGAAAATTTTTACTTTTGGGGATTAGTGGAAGGAAGGCAGGATGGAGAGGGGCCCAGACATTTTTTTT
>PVIR01003862.1:74510-84647 GCA_004026965.1 Petromus typicus | reverse complement strand
AGACAGGCGCCGGAACCACTGAGCTAACTCCCCGGCCCCAAAATGCTTCTTATTTTAAATCTACTCTGTTTTCTTATCATTCTTCCCTAAACAATATGATACACCAAATACTTCCATAACACTTGCATTAGAATAGATATTATAAATATCTAGAGAATATTTAACATACATTAAAAGATACTATACCACTTTATTAGAGATTTGAGTATCCACACATTTTGGTGTCTGTAGAAGTTCTTCTGAAGCCAATATTATTGTTGATACTAGGTACATAATTTCCTTTGTTGTTTTCAAATCCTCTCCAATTCTGAATCTCAGGTGTTCAATTTGACGTCGAGATGTCCTTGAGTTATTATTGTTTGAAGTTCATTTCATTTCTCTGTGAGCAAATGAATGCATTCATTATTATAGAACATTTTTCAGCTATTATTTTTCACTCTTTCTGTCTTTTATCACTCTTTTTTTCTCCCAGAACAACCATTATCAATATTGTTCAAATGGCAGATAATGTTCTGTAATTTGAGTGGTTTTGTTCATTTTTAACTTATTTCTTCTTTAAACTTTCAACCCATATTATTTCAATTGACTTACCTTTAAGTTCCCTGATTCTTCTCCCAGTCAATTAGATTTTGCTTTTTAATTCCTCTATTGGTTTTTAAATTTTCAGTTTTAATTTTAAACTCCAGGATTTCTAAATTTTAAAAATAATTTCTATCTTATTTATTATCTATTTATTATATGTCTGTTTATTATGTTTTCAATTTTTATATATGACCTTACTTTTTTATTCCTACTTTACTATAGTCCTTTGTATATATTTTAAAAACCTGACATAATACATTTGCCTTAGAATTTTAATGTCCATGGTTTCTCAACAAAGTTCCTGTTGACTGAATTTATCCTGTGTACGGATCCTAATTTTTTGTTTCTTTTCATGCATCAAATAGTGTTTTAGAAAATTAAATATTTTAAATAATGTAATGTGGCAGTTGTAGAAATCAGACTTTTCCTCTTTTCCAGGAATTTTTGTTTATTTACCTTTAATATCATCATCACTGTCTGTTTAGCAGCATGTCAGCACTGTTTCTATAAAATCTATGCCTTTATTTTTTGTGGTTGCTGAAATCACAGTTCATTTAGTTTTGTGATCCTGATACCTGGACAGATTCCCTTAAATGCCTACAGCCAATAAGTCCCTGGCCTCTGAAGAAAGGTCTCTAAGTTTGTTAGATTTGACTACATTATTCAAGGCACGTGATTAATAACTCTGCCTTTAGCACCACTTCCTATTGTATGAAGCTTTAAAGTTAATTAAGATTAAAATCTAGTGCTGTTGCAGTTACTTTTCTCTCATCACTGAGACAACATACCCAACATTCACAAGTTAAAGGAGTTAGCTACACAAGTTAAGAGTTTACTTAGTTCTGTTTGTAGAGGTTTCAGTCCACAATCAACTGGCTCCAACACAGAGTGGCAAACAGTTCACAGGAGGCAAAAGGTAGAAAGCAAGCAAGAGATGGCCACAGCTCTTTCTGTCCCTTCGTCTTATCCAGGCTCCTTAGAATGGTTGGCACTCACATTCTCAACACTAGTCACCTTCAGCACCTTGAAGCACCCTTGCACCATGAAGCGATCCCAGAGTTAGACACTCTAGATCCAGCCTTCTCTGCAAAAGCTCCCCCTGTGACTGCGCGAGGATTTGGACTTGGTGGGACATCCATTCCTAAGCCATCACAAGTGACTCCTTGGGTATTTCTAAGATACTTATACAACTCTTTACAAGCACATGCCTGTTTAAATTCCCTAGACCATATCAGCATTTAAAAAAACATAGAGACATTCCACTTGGTAACATTCCTGTCTATTTATTTGATTAGCTTAATTTTTTTCTCCCCAACAAAACTGTGTATGGCTACTTCAGGCATTTCTGATTTAAAATATTATTCTGGAATTTTAAAAACCAAAATCACTAGAGAAAAGGACTTTTACTGAGAGAATTGTGATTCAGGTAAAAATGTTAAAAAGATAAATATTATGTATTGGATTTCAAAGGGGTCAAATGGCAATCACAAAAGTAGGCTTTTGAGGAGGACGTGTGTCACTCCTTTTCCATCCTTCATAGATTTTACTTTGGTGATTATCATTATCAGTGAAGGGTGGATGTTTCTTTAGGGTAATATAGAGAGCAGTATAATAGAGGGTAATAATAAATCAGGATAAATTGACATGAAGTTTACAATTATTTCAAGACTATACAGTTTTTCTTGAATAAACATACCTTAGATTGTTGCGAACCTTTGGTTGATTTCAAAGTACTTTACTGAGAAGGTAGATTTAGAGGAATGTAGTCAGTGCTCACAAAGCCTTTTTCCAAGAAAAGTGGAATTTTGGAATTCATACATACACATATTTTGGGATTTAACACTACTTTTTTTCTTTGTACTCTTATACTGCTTTGTACTGCTATACTTTGTACTTATATACTATACTTTACACTTATACTTTGTACTACTATATTTGCTTATATCATATATATATTCATTTAAAAAATATTTTCCAAGCATGGTTCTCTCATTCTGAATAAGATATGTTAAAGAGGTATGTCATTCAAGATACTAGAAATTCCATCTTTATTTTTTGAAATAAACTTTTTTTAGCTGTTGTTGTGCTCATTTCTGATGTTTCAGAAGATCTCTTACCATGTAACATTCCCGAGCGATTAATGCTAAAGGAAGCAGAGAAAAGATCATATTAATAAACGAGGAATAAAACTGGTAGAACATTCTCTTTGATTTGATATTTATCTATATCTCTGCAAATGAAGGCGTTGTAATACCACTGTCTTGAGGATAGCTTAAAGGAAGGCTGTAAAGAAAGAAATATTTGTAGTAATCATATTTACACTAGATTCTCAAAGTGGGAAAAATGCCAATTTTTGGATTCAAGATAGAATGTGACTTTGGTATGGAATGACACAGTAAGAGTACAAAGAAGTGAAGTAGTGTTAAATCCCAAAATGTATGTGAACATCAAATATATTTTCCTACACAAAAGTAGTCAGGAAAATATAAGTTGAACTATACGACTTTATTTCTATTAAATGCTAGAACAAGTAAAATCTACCGAGAAATCAAAGAAAGCTGGTTACTGCCATCCTAAAGGCAAGTGTAAGACATACTATTTGCAATTGGTCTTTATTACAGGCAGCTCTTTGGAATAATTTTCAAGTCTGTATGTGGCTTGCAGCTCGGCACTTGCAGGTACATCTGAGGATTTAGCCACAGAGATAGTAGAACAGGTTTTTAGTAGCTTGCCTTTTACAGGGACATTTGCTATTCTAATTTGGAAGTGGTAACATTCTTTTCCTGGCAGTCCTGATAATTTTCTTCCTTTCAACATTAGATGTTCTGTACACTTAGAAAATAAGTGCTTATTCATAAGGGCTCTGAAGCTTTCTTTCTTGTTTCTTTTCTTCTATAATAAAAAGGGATGTCAAGATGCTTGCTAGAACTTATAATGCCTCAGTAACATAGCCCATCCCTGGTTCTATGGGAGTCAGGAGTTTTACTTATTCAGGATTGCACAACACAAGGATGGAGCTCCATTCAGTGTCTTGTGCAAGGATTTTCATGTGATCTCGGAGACTGACAGAAAACACTCGTGCTGAGATAAAGTAAGTCATACCAGGGAGAGTTGTCTCCACATCACTTATTCCTACAGGTCCTAAATCATACAGCCTGAAAGAATCGGTGCCATCTGCCCTTGTGATGTTCTTTCTCTCTCTACGAAAGTTGGGAAATAATTGTTCAGGTCCTTGGTTGTTAGCTTAATTTTCTATTTGGCAATGCTTCCATTATAAAACTGGGCTGTGGTGGTGAGGGTTAATTCTAGGTTTTGCATTTAAATATAGGCTATTTGTAGTTAGCATTGTTACTTTGTATATTTGTTTTGACTTTTTTGGAGATGCACACTGAGATTTGTATGACTACAAAACAGAAGGTCAAAAATAATGATCAACCCACAAAATTACCCCAGATACAGTAGCAGTGTTCTAAGGGTTGGTTTCACTGTTACAATTACTTGGCTGCTATTTTTGTCCCTTCTCTTGGATTAAAAGATGGCATGTACCACATTGAAGCCTTTAACTGTATTCAATATCCTCAAATGACATTTTAACTTAGATCTCTCTTTCAAATAAAGAAGTCATGTGAATGAGGTAAACTATCCTCCCTCATCAGACTTAGACATCCTAACAGCAGTAGATAGATAACTTGTGCAGTTACAAAAGCTGAATATTGTGTGTATATTTCTGATCCTTCTGCTAATATCTCAATGACCAATCAAGTTATTGGACAATGGGTTAATGTTATATCAGAACCCAAAGCCTACTGAACCTGTCCTTTCCCTCTTGGTTAGAAGCCACCACTGGCTGTTCATTGAAGACATGTTTGCTGACCATATTGTTAAGTGTTCTTGATCTTATTACTTAGACCATATCCACTTGGGTTCTTGTTATTCAGACTCAAAGTGTACACCTACCCAGACCGTAGACACCTGACATCTATCATAGAGCTCTTGATAGACTGTCTAAGAAATATCTCTGTGACCATGAGTATGGCTCCTTTCAGACAAAAATAGCCAGAGAAAACTTCATTCATTGTTCTTTACTGGAAGTTAGAAATATCTCTTCAGAGGAAAGGATATTACAGAAAGCTAAGTTAGACAAGGATTAGTAGAGAGTCAGAGAGAGAGAGGGAGTGAGATCAGGCCCTCAAAGGAGAAAGTGCAAAATATCAGACATATTAAATTGTGGTGATATACATCTTTAAAGACAGCCAGGCCTCAAAATGGAAATGTGATAGACCAGGAATGCAGGTTTCCCTAGAGATAAACAATAATTGAGATTATATTGTAATGAACATTACCTAGTCCAGGGAGCCTAAACAATGCATCAAACAGTCTGATGTCCAGGTTACACAGTAATACTTTCATTTCTTTGTAGGAACACATTTGTTTTTTTCTATGTTAAAAGTTACAGATGCGCTAAAGTTAATTACACTTGTCAGTATACCCTTGCTATATGCTCTGTTTTCCAATTTCATCAATATTAACTAAGCAACTATGCTGTAATAAACTCTATTACTAACCATAATAAGGCAGCATAGCAGAACTTGAGTTAAAAATTACACTCTAAGAGAAGTGTTTGAGGAGAAGAAATGAGAGGGAAATTGTGAAGACTCATTCTAGGATGAGAGATGAGATGAAAGATCCAGAAGCTCTATAAAGATATCCCTAATTTAACAGCCTACCTGGTTCAGCACTGTTTAGACTGATTACTATAACTTTTGGTGATTGTATTGTACAGTATACTACTACAGTTTTATGTTCCGTTATACATTACTACTAGTAAGTTATGCAAATAAAGGAAAAAAGCACCAAGTTGGAGTTTCATCTGACCATTTCTTTGTTGTGAATATTGTAAAGCACTTACTACATACAACTCCTCATTTAGCCACCACTTTATTTAATGATGTAACCACATCCATGCCACTTGCTCACCAAATGAGAGATTTCTGCATGGTCTGTTACTACTTCAAAAGCCTGAAGTCAGCCTGGATTATGGAATAAGAATGGAGATACGGTGGAGATGCTTGGAAACACACAATGTTCCTTTGAAAAATATGGATTTTTATCTTAGAAGAATTAGAGACTATATTATTTGCCATGAAGGAATTTGAGATACATCCAAGTAGAACTGAAGTAGAATTAAAAAATGGATGAAAGATAATTAACAAGGAGATAAATAAGTCATACGTGAAAAATTGTACTTTAAGAAATGACAACTTCCAGGAAATAGTACAAGTTAACTGTCAGCATTCCTTGGTCAAATGTAGACTCTTTACCTACCTGACGCACTGCACCCAAACTCTTTCAGAAGAATAGAAATCTGTATATTGACTTAATAGAAAAAGTAAGGAGCTAAGAGCCTAATCTAAAATAAGGAGCAGGTTGGGAGAATCCATGGAATTAGATTTTTTTAAAACTACAATTCCTTTCATATGAGTAAATAGCCTGTGGTGGGAGCAAGGCTTTTTCATTCCTTCAACAGAAAAAGTGTAAATGTTCCCAGCTCTAAACTGTGATTCACCTCATTTCTCTGAGTGCTTACACTTCACCGTCCAGTGTGTTCTAAATCTCCAAATGACAAACCCTTCACAAGAATCTTACTGACCTGTCCTGAAAATCCTTTTTCTGGGATGGGAGTCAGTGAACCTACCACAGAAGGGTAAGATAGATTCCTTGTTTCATCTTCAGGGGCTCAGACCAGCCCAGTGAGGTGCTGAGGTGCTGAGGTGTGGAATAAGACACAACCTTCTCTCTCTCTCTCTCTCTCTCTCTCTCTCTCTCTCATGATTACATTGTGATATGAAAACTTATAGGGATACTAAAATAAATACACTTTTCTCAGAATTGTGGACATGACATTTTATAACCTTATAAACCAAAAGCCAAATAGTGTTCCTTTCTCTTTCACAATCTCATTTGTATATTTGTATTTGTGTTGTAGTGTAAACAGATACTGTTATTTTGATGTTAATTTTCCTCTTTCTGTTTTCCATCTCTTTACCAACTTCACTGTCCAGTGCTGCTGAAAGACCTGAGAAGTTCCTTCCTCATATCATTTTCCACTAGTCAACTAATCAACCAACTGAGTTATCCATTCATGTTTATTAGATAGCTTTATATGAAAACCACAGAACATCAGGCTGAGGGAACGTTAATATGAATTAGAGTTATGACAAACTTCCTGCTGGAGGAAGGAGAGTAAATTCATCAGGTCTCTGAATTATTAACAGTTCTATTTGGGCTTCAGTGCATGGAATGATGCTCACCCACAGCAGTGGGTCATCTTCTTTAATCAGTCCACAAATTCAAATGCTAATTTTCCCTGAAAACACCCTCACAAGAATACCCAAAAATGCTTTACAAACCACTGGGTATCTTGTTAGTTCAGTGAAGGAGAATCATGAAATTAATCATCTCACTCCATAATTCTCTAACACACAGAATATTTTCTGAAATACTTGTACTGAACTTCCTAGAGCTATAGCCCATTACAAAAATTCCAGCTTCATAAATGTTGTAAGCTAGACATATCTCCACAGTTTTTTTTTTATTCTTTTGTAGTACAAGTGGGGATTTTAAGCTTAGTTACTTAATCTGTGCTAATGGCAGTAGATTGGATTCTGACTAAATATCAACTAATCTATTTATTAAAACATCTTATAGAGTGTAACCAATATATCACAGAATTTTACATCATGACTTATTCTTTGGACTATTTTACTTGGGCTATAATTTAGGTCTCAATAATAAAATTACTTTTGGTTGGTGCTGATGGATGGCATCACAGGAAGAAGAAACACCAGACTCAGGAACTTTGAATGACATGCAAAGTCTAAGTGTAGGACATGAGCAATTACAACATATGCCTCAGAGTCTGTGCAGTTGCACAACAAGTTACTACTGATGTTGTAATATGTGAATTGAAAATTAGTTTCATGCTGGTAAGATGGCTATATCATCTGAGAAGCTTTCAGGTCTACATTAGCTTTATTGCTTATAATCCAATATTTATGGAATAATTTTAATTTCAGCACTGTGAAGAGACTGAAAAAGAAGATGATGGGTTTCAGAGCTCTCTGTTTGGGGATGTTGTGTGTATTCTTTTTATCTTATATTTATACACCCATACCTGACAACATTGAAGAAAGCTGGAAAGTAATGGCCTTGGATGCAATTGCTAAAACCTGTACATTGATGGTAAGACAATTATTTCTTTCTTTTTCAGATACTGTGGTGCCATGTTGATTAAAAATCAGTGCCTCATGAAAATTATCATCTCTTGAGAAACATAACTTGTTTTTCAGGATAAATCAACCAAATAACATGAAGTATGTAAAGCTTGTTGCATTTATTATAATAAAGTGAGATAGATTTCTTTTTTCCAGAGTTTATGCCTAAATGTGAAATCTCTCTATACTGTGATGTGTATGAGAAATAGTGTTCTAAAGGAAAGCGTTTTGAGGTTTTTCTGTTAATTTGACTTTCACTTGTATATTGAGGGACTACAGTCCCATACTTATTCTATAGCATATGTAGAGAAAGTACTTATGTTTGTACCTATCTGATATGCTGGTATTCCTACTGTTTTGATTTTCAATCTTTAAGTCTAAATTGCTGGATTTCAAAGATTGATAGACTTGGAATATACGTAATATATTGAATTCGCCTAAAAAGTAGCTCCTTTGTAGTTAGAAACTAATATTTTTGAGCTCTTAAAATGTACAGAGCTTCGGAATACATCTGAAAACATTCTCCACCATCTTCCAGCAATTTTTGCCAATTTATGGAAAAGGAAGAAATACTCAGAAAGGAACATGCAGCTAGAAATTAACAACTGTAAAATTTCATCCCAGAACTGCTTCATTTCCAAAATGTATGGTTTTTCCGCACCCTAGGTAGTTTCCAGAAATGTCCCTTGGTGATAGAAACAAGTAGTGGCTGAACACAGCAGGCAACAGCCCCATAGGGGCGTTGCCAAGGAGCCCACAGGGCAGAGGCTCTCCCATGCTGCCCCGCGCAGCAGCAGCCGTTGTCAGAAGTCCAGCCTGGCTCTGGATAGTGTCCAGGGAGTTTTTCAGGTTTCTCTCTAATCTCTTGAGGTTATTTTCACCATAACTACTTCTTTCTCTAGTGCTTCAACTCCTTGGTATATAATGGAAGAATATGTTGATACGCAAGCACCAGATAAATTGCTGTATAAAATCCCTTATTATGTCAAACATTTTTAAAACTCAAAGTAATCTATATGGATATATAATGACTCAACCTTTGAAATTCTATTTATTTTTTCGCTTTAAAATTGTTTCACCTTTGCTCAACTGTAATAAAACCATGCATTTTATGTATTTACTGCTATGTATCCTTTAAAAAAAAGGAAATAACACATTTAATGAATTTAAATATCATTCTAGAAAATTTCAAAATCTTTTAATATTTTTAGAAAAACAATTTTACTCCATTCAGGGTTGAATTTGTAACTCAAAGTTGTGATACCAGTAAGAATAGTTGACTTTTTAACATATACAAAGGAAATAATTAAAATTTCTGATAAAGTTACCTTGGAAAGAAATGTAGTATTATGTAGTCATATGTTGTTGTGGAAGACAAATATAAGAAAAAAAACATGACCAACCTTTGAAAATTTCCATAATCCTTAATTGTATTTTTTTAAATTTAAAGATGGGAGTACTAACTGTAAATACCTTGTAGAATTTTCTGAATGTCTGTATTAAAGATCATCTACACTGAGTACAAAATAATCTCTAATCTAGTAGATTTTACATATGTACATCTTACATATATATGCCTACTCCAACCAGAAAAAAATGAGATATGAGAAATAAGACAATTTGCCAAATATCTTAATTTTAAAAAGTCATTAAATACAATTTTAAATTAAATGACAGATTAAATGTACCAATATTGCAAAAACTTGCTTTAAGGTCTATTCTGCTAGATTATATTCAATTTCAAGAAAATACTACAAAATTATTAATGAGGAATTTAGAATAATGACAAGATAAAACATAGTAAATATTTAGTATGTGGTAAATATTCATGTGTGCACATTAAGAGTACTCACTTATAATCCACTGAGATTTATCATTATTATTATTACCATAATTGTACATTCAAAGAAAAGAGGAATTTTATCAATGTCCCACAGCTAATAATGAGTGACATAAGGGCTGATTTAGAAAAATGAATGCAAATTTGGACTTTGAACTTTATTGGTTGCAACAGAATTTCTTAGGGCTTCTGTATCATTAAGACATTTCTACTTAAATGGACATACCTTGAGGATATCCTCATAAGTGAAATAAATAGGGCACAGATAGGTACATATCGCATCTTTTCTCTGGTATGAGAAAATGAAGATGTAAATGAGTCCTAGCACTGTATGTTATATATTGTGAAATAGAAAATGCTCAATGTAAAATAAGGTGAAAAGGGACAATGTTGGGATTGTAACAAAAAAGTAAGGAAACAAATTTTATGTATATGGGGGGG